>JABFPN010002293.1:0-23041 GCA_022817305.1 Leptoteleia sp. ZL-2020
ATTCGCGGCCGCGACTGGGCGCCCACCCCCGCCCCCCATTCCCCGGAGCCAACGCGCCCCGATTTAATCCGGGATGTTGATCGCGCAAATGCCGCGGTCAATTTCGCGCGCGAGGAAAGCGGCGACTTTTGGCCGGCATTGTACGCCGTTAGGATGCGCGGGGTGTTCTGGTCTTTTGCATACATTTCGAAACGTAGAACCGCCACCGCGCCGAATATGCCGCTCGGTCGAGCGGGGTGGGAAAGAGGGGGAGGGGGAGGAGGAGGAGGAGGAAAAACTCGAGTGAAACAAAAATATTAGCTCTCCGCTTGCATTTGCGCCAAGGAGAAGTGGAAATGAAGAACTCGACGGCGGCTTCGATCCCGGGCTCCTGTTGTTTGTATTATTAGCGGGAGGACGCTTTCAACGAATCTATCGAGCCGATTGATATTGCCACTCCACCTTTGTTCCAATCCAAATTATACGTTTCCTCTATCCGCGATTTTCCACTCATTCCTTTATCGCCCACTGGACGCTCGCGTAAATCAAACAACACTCTTCCTCTTTTCTCTCGTCATTTTTATCCAAAGTTCCTAAATCATTGATATTTTATTTTTCAATTAGAAAGAAAAACGATTAGTTGAAATATCTTTCGAATACTTCTGCAAAAGCTATAAATTTGCACGGTATAATGCCCAAAGGTATGGTACTTTAATGCAACTTTTTTTTACATCCGTTTTATTATATTATATAGTAATTTTTATAAACCTTCCCAGCTATATCCCACTCTTACGATATAAATAGTAATTTCCTCAATATTTGTATCGATCGATGTACAGCCGAGTGCGCCTCGCATTTCCTAAGGTCATCAATCGAGCGCGTCCTATTATTTTAACAAACTGGCATTTACTCGCTCGTTACTCCGTGCGCTATTATAATTGTGATTAATCAAAACTGGATTGAGCCGGCGAAGAGTCAACGAAAGGTTTGAAAGCCAGACATTTCGGGATTTCCGAAGAGGGTTATTTCGTCGCTATTGGAAAAATGTTATTTACGCAGGACAGGAGCTCTGTCCTTATTTACATGTGGTAAGTCTCCTGCGGGATCAAATCCCGGACCGCGCTCGGAACCCTGATAATTCTTCCTTTGATCCAGGTCCCTCGTGATCTCGACCTCCCAACCACCCCCGTCTTTCTATTCAGCTACTTACAACCACATTCTGCTCTCTACAAGAAAAGACGGAGAACAACATACAAAGAAACAAGCAATAGTACACGGCGCCCGCCAAAATTACCTTCTTCTACAATTTCCCGTATTAAATATCCCGAATATGTACGTAAATATGTGTACGCGGGTAAAATGGCACAGTGCGATATTTGATTACGATTATTACGCGGATATTGAATATAATGTTTAACAGCGGTACGTTTGCAGTTGCGCGAACATTGCGACCCGAGCGCGTAAACTATAAGGTGTCTTAAGTCTGGTTTGATCCGAATTTTGGCAAAATTTCAAACCCCCATCTGCTTTAGTAACGCTGGAATCTAACGAAAAGGAGGAGAGCCGATATCATCTTGCGTAAGCTCACAAGACGACAACGGTCTTAGGTGGTTATAGGGTGTCTTAATAGTGCTCCAACATTAGCGTCAATCCATATTTATCTGACCAAATTTAAATACAACCCACGGCTAATCGCGTTACCATTCCGCGCCAATCGATTTCTAACAATTTTACGCCTACTTTTTCAATGTTCAACTTTAATAGTAAAAACTATTCTGCAAAAATTGACCAAGGGTTTTCACAGATTTCCACTCCTTTCAATTAGATTTCCGTCTATAAACTTCATTTGTTTAGAAATAGAAAGAAATTCCAAATTTAAACCCTACACCTCATCTATTTATCTTCCACTTCCGCGAAGAAATAATAAAAGTCGATTAAGAGAAATAGGGAGGAATAAAAATTAGACCATCTTCTATCATCCCTTTTTTTTAACTATGCGAGTTCCGCAATTATTGAAATTTGCCCGCAGCTTTTGTTAGACGAGCATGTTTTAGCTTTAATTTGGAGGAACTTTGGTAGGATGGAAAATGGAAATTATACGGACACCCGTTATATAAGTCCTTATCTGGTTAGTTAGCAAGGTTCGAAAATCCGGGGCGAGTATCCTTGCCGGATGAATATCCCTCCGGAGGTTTTCGTCCAATCAACTGGCTGGTCAGCAAGGCCATTCGGTGGGGGTTGCCGGCAGACCATTGGTCAGCCGTCGAGACACGCTGGTATTGAGCGCTTCGTTACAGGGGTTGAAAAAACCGCCCCGAACTGACCTCAAACGTCCTACCCTCATCTCCGCAAAACCAGCCTAACATAATCCCGCCGAGCTCGACAACGAAGCGCACACAATTCCGCATTACAAAAGCTTTGTATTTGTAAAATGACGTCGTCGTTACGAAAAAGCCCGGCCGTAATTTTTATTATTTACAGAATTCTATGAAAACCGCGGCTTCACTTTTATGCCGACACGATAGTGAATCCGCGGGAAGACGAGTCAAATGAGAAATATTACATTTAAAAACGAACGTTTGAATTGTTTAAAAATTAAATTAATAATGAAGAACATACCGTATTGCGACGTGCGGTATACGTCAAATGAAATGAAGAATATAAAAATAAATAAAACGTTTTTAAATGCTTCGACATATATAAACATCGATTTCTTATACTTGGAAAGACTTGAAAATGAAAACAAAGTCGGACAAAGAGATAGAAAAGAAAAGCTGTATTACGTACACCGGCAAGTATAATTAAATATCGTCCAACGGTAATAATTATCGATAAAAGCCTAATGAAACATGATAAATATGATTAAAAGTACTGCCTTAATAATGAGGTGAAGATATAAATATTAAATATTGATTACTCTTTTACGAGTAACAAGTTTTAATCTACAAAATGACAACCTAACAAATACCTTTGTTACTTTTAATTAACTCAAATTGACAATTATATATATAGCAGATATATATAGTATTACCTACATGAAACAAAACCAACAAAACTGACAACATGAATATAAAATTTCCTTCCATTTTATTTGACCTACCAATATGATGCTTGGACAATGATTTCTGCAATTACATAATTTTAGGAATATCTTTAAAATCTGTAAAAAGCGAGGGAATATAAGAAAAAAATATAAAAATAGAGTAGAGAATAGTTGATAAAATTCGCAACAAAGTGTCGCCAGTCTGGCGTATCGCGTTTCTACATTTTGAATCATGCGAAAGACGAGAAGCGAGCGAAAATGAGTTTTAGGTTGTAATGTAAGCCGATGTCAGATGTTTTCGTCGGCATTAGCGGCGAATTTGTGAGCGGCGGAAACAAATACGACGCAACTTGACGGAAGGCAAAAGTGAAGTATATTCAACTGTCTAAGTCTAAGGGCTATTTGCATAGGCGATATTATACCTTCGCGTAACCCGCCCGCCCCCCTCCCCTCCCCCTCTCTCTTTCTTCGTCCCCTTACCTACAGCGCTCCGAGGACGTCTTGGGATCTTGGGAATTGAATTAGTAGTGGTTCACCGGAGTAAGACTTGGGCTATACTCAATTTGAACTAAGATCGCGCCCGGGAATGGGCAAATTGCTAAATCAGTTTTACGTGATCACCTATTCAGAAAGTTACAAGCGATCGAACGTGAATATTTCATCTATAAGTGAAACCAAACTGCATACATTTCATGTAATCATGTGCACGAAATATGATTACCTACTTGGTCGGCGCGAAGCGCAACTTTCGATTCGCCGTTCATAAACACCCAAAACGAACTCGCCTTGGCGTGCCGCGGCTGACGGAGGACAGGAGGGAGGGAACGGAACCGGCAATCGCTGAGGGGTAAACAAAAAAAGAAACAAAAGGAAGAGTTGTTTTCGAGCGAGCCGCAAAAATGGAGAAGGAACATTTGGAATTGGCTTCGATCGATTTGACGTCCCTAAACGAGCGGCGAGCGCGCAAAGCCCCGCCGTCCGTTGTCGTTAAAGTGCGATAGAGTACGGCTCATTTCGCGCGCAAAATCCACCGTAAAATGGCCAAGACCGGCCCCGAGGAAGAGGGTAAAAATGCTCCCTCTCTGGCGCAGTTAATTTGCCAAATGAGGCTGGTCCCGGTGCCCGGAACATGGACACCGTCAAAAGCCCCCTGCTGTAGCTGGCTAGTGTCGGGATCGCGCGCGCGCGCGCACTTACCAACACCGACGCAAAAACATCCATTTCGAACACGCACCCACACGCCGGCACACGTACACGGAGGATACACTAAGACGCGCGCACGAATCGAGTGATCTCGACGGAGTCTAATAAAAAGCATCCCCGAGACCGTGAAGGTACGGTGGGGTCAGAAGTCCATTCGGAAAATGGAGGGACTTCGCTCGCCCAACTAAATCTACCCCGATAACGGATTCCAATTGTCAATTCGTTCCCGGCCAAATTGCGACTTTGCCCCGGGATCCGTCCGTTTTTGAGAGCACCTTTTTGCCGCGTAAGAATCAATTTGTATGAGGAAAGGTCTTTGGGAAAAGAGCGGCTCGCTGGGTGGGGGAGGTGATTTTTTGGAAATTTCTCCGAGGCGACGCGACGGGACGATACTTATCCGTCCTGTTAGCAAGATGTATGGGAGACGGCTAGTCCTGGCCAGGGTTCGACTCGACTTCCGACTTTCTCCGCAGAAAACATTGAGTCTGTGGGCGGTGGACTCATCCCCCGTACCGTTCGCGAGGATACTATAAATTCAAGCCCCAGCCGTTCACCCTCGGGCAGCCACCCGTCTATGGATAGTGGCCGAATATAAAAAGAGGAGGCTACGGCAAGCCGCAGTCTGACTGCTTACGCGTGC
Source organism: Leptoteleia sp. ZL-2020 (assembly GCA_022817305.1). NCBI lineage: Eukaryota > Metazoa > Arthropoda > Insecta > Hymenoptera > Scelionidae > Leptoteleia > Leptoteleia sp. ZL-2020. The sequence continues at coordinate 4,866 of JABFPN010002293.1, forward strand.
ACACACACGTACATACACACACAGATACCGCCGGATAAGTCGTCTTTGGCAAAATGTAAATTTGTGGGGAGAACGGCGATATCGTTTGATGACATTCGATTTGATATCGCCAAGTGAGGAATTGATGTTTTGGACGCGCCGCGGCTTACGACAATGTGTGCGTGCATCACGCAATTACTCAACGCTTCGTTTCCAACTGATTCGCCAAATTTGTTCGCGCAAATCGGCCGATCGCTGGCAAATTAAGATAATAGCTTAAACGATTAATTAAGACAATCGTTTCTTTAATATTAAATAGTCCATAATATTTTAGGTAACTACTTAATTCATCTCGATGATTCTTTTCCTTCTTCTTCGGTGCCTTAATTATTATTTTCGCTTTGCACTGCAAACACTTATTTGCTATGTTCACTGGTTTACTGTAAACGTTCAATTTCTTTACATATTAATTTGAGATACATTGATGCAACATATTTTAACGGTATATAATAATTACTATATTTCCCTTTATTGCAACGAACAAGAATAATATTGTTGATGTTCTCATTTGAATAGAAAATATTTATATTTGAATAATACTTGTTCCGATATATGTACGCTTATATGTAATATGCTAAGTAAATGCAAATTTGTTCGCAGGTTGTCCAGCGAAGTCAATTTTTATTTGCTTATTTTCGTGCTGAAATATACGAGAAAAGTTTTGTTTCCAAAACAAAATTCCATATGTTTTAAAGCGACCCTCGCACATGTGCTTCAACATGGACACCGTGCAGGAATTATTAATATCATGGGAATGTGACGAAACCATTGATTCAAATAAAACATGAATTTAAAAACAAATGTAATTTCGTTTGATTTCACACGTTGACTGTTTCATGCGCAACTATTCCTTGTTATATTACATATATTACATTTTATGCCTTAACCAGAAAATGCACTGCAATTACTGTAAGAATTTGTAAGTAATTCTCTTTTTAACAGATATAAAATTAAAAAAAAACTATATTCAATATCTGTAGTCTTTTAGACTTATAGGTTCTCATAATTATTGTTACATATTTTTAAGATCTTTCTTTGTATGATAATTATATATACATATATATATTTGTACAGCTGAATTAAGTCAATTTAAAATTAAATCTGTACAAATCTGAAGGCCAATTGTTTAAAAATAAACTGTTTATAAAAAATTACAACCTATCCACTCCTTAAAAACATTTTGGTTGAATAATAACACAACACAACAATGGACATATTAAATAAAAGTCAGAAGAAAAATATGAAAAATAAATAAATAACTCAACTTTGCCAAGGGATCAGAAAATGTTTGATAAATTGCACAAAGTAAAAATGATGTTGCAGTAAGCGAGAGAATCTCCGGATTTCACCGACAGGAAATGTTATTCGGTGGCCACCTTCACTCAATCGAATCTCACAGAGAATTTAACACCCCCTATTACGGGGGAAAAGTCGAAATTTCCAATTTTATCGAATCTCCGGTCGTCTGTTCAATCCTCGGGACATTATGCCGTCGCGAAATGATGCGTGCGGTAGGGATGAATGAAACAAAAACAACAAAACAGCAATAAAGCAAAATAAATCAGTTTGCCACCGATCCTAGTGGTTTATTTTGCAAATTTGGCGAAGATAAAAAAATACAGCGATTCGAACGGGCGATAATTTCCGCGCCAAAAAAAAAGAAAAAATGGCGCGAATTTACAAAACTGCATAAATGTTCCGTCTCTCTTTATATCCCGTTTCCGTGTTTCGACTGCTAAAGGGGATATTTTAGCCGCGATCGCGCGGACTGTTCATCGCGCACGACGAACGTTGGCTCGTTAATAAAAATAGAGGACATAAGAATAAGGCTGAACTTTTCTTTCACGGCACGTCGTGTGTTCTTGGCGTACGAGGACACATGACTTTGCGATGAGACTAGACGAGAGGAGATTCGTAGACGCGCGTTTTCAGCGAAAACGACCCTATATCGGAAAGACATAAACGCCCGAAATCCTGGCCGTAAATTAGGATCCGACAAAATGCTGGACTCTTTGGCAATTTTTATTTCTCATCCTAGTTTCCGCGGTTGCCATATTTATATCAACGAAAGACAGGGCAAAAAACATTCGCCGGGCCTAACCGAATCAAACATTTAACGCGAGTTACGGTGAAATGTCACTCTTTGGCCAACTCACAGTCAACAATAATACTACAACTTCTAGCATTGGCAGAAAAAATACTAAATTTCTATTTAAATTAGATATATTGTTACATACACGAGGGTAAATCAGCCATAGAAATTTATCTAATCCTCGACACAGAGAAATCAAAGTAGTTTTTGTTGACATAATGAGGTTATGTTCAGTCCCTATAAGATAAGTGTATGCTCGAATCAGCCATACCGATGAAAATCTACTATATTTAGCAACAAACGAACCTTATCGAGCTGATTTATACAAGTTTCCTTATTATTCCAGAAAACAGAATATTAAGATTGTTCCACCAGATGAGATAAATGAAGCTATTTCCTGCACTTGTAATAAACAATTAAGTATATAAGTCTTTGTTAACTTCTCAAAAATGGTTTACTAAAAAGCAGTAAATTTTCCTAAAAGTTCTCAGTATACTATTGTCTATACAATGTTTCATGTATATTTTCTTTTATTTGTTTAAAATCAAAATTCACTTAGTCAAAAAATGAAAATATAAATACATTTTCAAAACCCTCCGATCCAAGTACAAAGAAATATTATTTTATATATAAAGAAATTAAATCACACTCAAGGTGATAATTACATGATTATCATATAAGTTAAGAAAACGAAAAAGAATGGTAAAGGTGGCGTGAAATTGTGCTTGTGTTTATATTAAATAGATAAGTTTTGCGTGTGTGGAAAAACAGGGGGTGACACGATTTCAAGAATGCAGAGCACGTTCTCAACCAATGCTAGCAGCCAGGCAGTAAAACAAATACGCCCATCCTACTTGTACAGGGTGTCCTAGTGTAATACGACTCTATGGAAGCGCTTGGTCTCCTTACCGATGCGAACGGGGCTAACTCCCACATGAGACCTTTTCACGACTCTTTGCATGCTACGAAGCGCTGTAAATATGTGTATAAATACGCTCGTAGCATTTAAGCATCTGATCTCAGATGTATCAGAAGGGCTATAAAATAAACAGTCAAATTATATCAATTTATATTTTATACCAAAGGCCATTACTCCGAGTCGTTATCGAAGATATTCGAATAAATTTAAATAAGGTATAACACCGTTAAAATTAACCATCCAGAGATGTAAATTATTTATGCAAATGCAGTGGGAAAATTGTATTGCAATTAAGAGGCCATTCCGAGGGTTTCTTGAAAATTAAACCCCTTCGAAATCTGTTTATATTGGTAATGGAGAAAAACAAATTGTCACCATAAAAAGGATCCTCGACGACCTATCGTACAATAATGCCAACCAATTTGGACCACAAAAAAATGTCGTTCAAATATACTCTCAATGAAGGTTAAACGAATGATGGACGGATGAAAGAAGTGGCCAATGTGGGCCGGTTTCGGCATCTCATGTGACACTGCGTCGCAGGATACCTTTGTTTTCTTATCCCTTTGATTGAGTACCCAAACTTCTTTCATCCCTCTTTTTTTTTTCTCTTTTGACAAGCTGTTTCTACATGTTGAAATGAAAATTTTATTGACACGATATTAACATTCCTCTGTTTTTCAAATTCCACTGCACAATGGAGGAAAGTATTGAAAATTTTTAATAAAACTTTTTCAACAATGAAGAGTTCATTAAAGTAAAGAAATTAAAAAGATAAAATTAATTGGACGTACGATATTGTCCTAATTTAATAGAAAACAATTGATTATTTTCATGGAGTTAAGAAAGCATTTGTCAATATTGAAAATTAAGTTTTTAATTGAGACAATTAAGAACTAATTTATGAGCATTTGTTTCAAAATAAAATGAAATTGTTATTCATTCCTTGCAAATAAAATTTCAATCATTTGAAAGTAATTGGTAAATATGTTACTTTTAATATTTTATATATGTTCATTTATTAATTTTGAATGTTTATTATATACAAGTTAGGTTAAATTATTTACTTTTACAAGTTTCATAAGTATTAAATTTTATGTTTATGACTTTAATATTTTTAATAACAAAAATTGTCAAATTTCAAACATAACCTTAAACTGATATATATATATATATACATTCAAACAAAGTTAAATATTATAATTACCTTTTCCTTAATACATAATTAATATAAATGATATAAATCTACCTCATTTTATGCCTTCTAAATTTAAACCATAATGCACATCTTATTTGCAGAATTTGTATTTCAGGTTTGAATCCAGTCAATCCTCAGTACTAACATTATACGGTTATTATATGGATAAACGAGAGTTGTTTTGACTTGAATTAGTTTCATGCAGTTCATCTGGAACAAAAATCAAAACTTTGAAAAGGGGCTCAGCATCCCCATGCTACTACCGAGTCAAAGGCTAAGCTGGCCCATTTAGCGGTTTTTATTTGCCCTCAAGTGGACAGTGGGCATTGTCCGAGGGGCAGCATCCCCTAGCATCTTGCTGGACCAGTTTCCATACCACTGACACGAGGCGCGAATCTCGAATCCCTAAATGGGATATTGCCACGCGAACGAACAGGTTACTTCCTTTTCACCAAGTTAACGCAATGACCCTGATTCTCGAGACCAAAAATAGTCCACGCGTTTGTAATCAGGTGAAAACTGGTCCATCTTCCTCTTTCAACCGACAATCATGTTGGATGATCATAGATCAAAGATCAGTTGATACAATATAATAAGGTGTCCTTTTAGATGACCCAAATTTCTATTATCCCCAGTTCGCACAAAATATGAAAAGTAATAATTAAAATATGGTAAAAACTAATAAAAGTAAGGAAATTAATTTTTAACAATTAAATTAGATTAATAAATATTTTTAATTTAGTATTTCTAAATGTTAAATTACACAAAAACAATAAAATAAATATTTTATTGGTAAAATTAAATCATTAAAATTGAAAGAGAAAGAAATTTGAAAGTAATTATCAATTAATAAAATTAAATTATTTATTAAAAGTTCCTACTTTTAATAGTTTTTATAATTAATACTTTAATCAATTTAGAACTTTCTTTTTTTTTATTAAATTATATATTTAATATAATTTAAATTTTGTTTATAACATTTTATAACCTTATTTTGTCCACCACATAATTAATATAATTTAATATAAAAAACAAGAAAATGCCATATGTGAATAAAATATTCATTGCTGATAAAATACATAAAACATTCCCAATCATTTTTGGAAATTTTATATTATATATTGAATATATTGAAAAACACACTGTAAATTTGATCCACCGAATCCAATTGCAATGAATTGAAATATAAAAAATGGTATTTTATGATATAATATAAAAACATATTGATTTAAATAAGTTTTCAAAGGATAAACATTATTTCTTAATTTAACAAGAAAAAACAACGTTTGCAAATATTTGCAAGGTCAAATCAACAAAACGAAAAAAATATTGTTTCTATTTATCCAAAGGACATAATGAAAGTAGATTTAACATTGTATTTCTAGAATGTTTCATTTTTCAATAATATTTCCATGGGCAATTATAAAACATAATTAAAAAAAGTTGTACAAATACTGAAATTGCATATTCACGAAATAACCATAAAATGTACATTATTGTAATTTGACGATTAAAAGCATTTTTAATAATTATAGAGTGACGATAGTTAATATAATATCTTGTATATATTACCTGAGATTATGTTCAACAATAAAGATAAGAACAAGAACTTTTTGTCTTGCAGTTATTATACATTGGCTATAAACGATATATCTATCGACGCCATTTTCCAAGAAACTATTTTCCTCGTTCAAAAATACAAATATCAATAAAAACTGAAATTATCATCGGATGAGTGACCCAAAAGTAGACGATAAAGTAGTGGCTACCGACTTGTAGCTCTCGTAGGGAACACGATTGATTTAGATATCGTACGACGAAAAAAAAAATGGTATCTTCACGGTAAAAGAACATCTTCGAAAAAAGCAAAAAACTAGAGATTTGTAAAAATATATTGTTTTTAAGAACTAACCATCGCGGACCAAAAACGAGACTTCGTTGTACAAGGGATAATTCACGCGGTAAAGTTTTTCGCGACTGTTCGCGACTGCGCGAGATGTTTTTTTTCAATTGCTCAAACGATTTTTTCTCAACTGCGGTGGCGCCGTGTTAGCTTCAAAACGTTTAAATGAAAATATTTAATTTTAACATAATAGATTTGCTATTTATATTAAGTTATTACAACGTTATAATGTATTATAACATATAATATCATGTATTATAATATAAACTGTTTTAAAATATAATTGAAACTATTTCCAACGGTATTCCATGTAACGACAATAAAGCGGAAGTAGCTTTTGGCGCATAAATTTAAACTTTCGAAAATATTATAATATTTAGTATTGTAATATTGCTTTGTTAATTTTTCTGTTTCTGTACAAAACAATAAATCCTATTAACAGCTGATATAATGTAGACTACATATAACTAATTATTTAAAAATATTGTTTATATGTTTGTTACTTTAATAGAATAAATTTTTTTTAAATGTTGTTGTAAGTAAGCACTACGAAAAAATTAAAAGTAAACAATTAAAATAAAAAGAAATAAAAGGAAAACATTAAAAATTAAGAGGAAATAATTAAAAGTAAATTTAATATAATAAAATAATAATTTCTTGTCTTAAATATATTCTTATTATTTCTCTATGGTATTACTATATATTCAATTTTGCTGTATTAACAAAACATTTTAACTCGATTTTTCTCACTTCGAAAATGCCTTACAATTGTAAAATCTTAAATTACATTAAATTTAAATTTTTATTTGCATATAACATGTATGGAAAGTGAACAAATCATGTCGTTACTTTAAAGTGAGTTCATTTAGTAGTAGAAAATTTTAAATGACTCAAAAGGACGCTGTCGCAATCTTTGATAAGAAATCCAATCTAAAAAACCTGAAGTTGCAGTGAGTGACAAATTTGTTCTCGAATCAAATTGCTTCGTTCAATAGAATGAATAAAGTAGTACATAAAAGAAAGTGATAATAAATTAAAAATAGTTCCAAATATGACAGTCAAGATATAGTAGAATACGAAATTTGATCTAACATCGGTAAAAACTAATATTACACACTTGTAAAATTGGTAAAAACTGTTTTACCATCTTAGTTAGCCATAAAGCCATAGATGGCCGTATTAACGATATTTGGAGAAGTTGTAATAATTGGACATTTTTGACTACAGTCGTATATATATTTGGCGCGAATTTCAAATGAAGTATCTAAATAATACATAGTATTACGATAAATAAAAAAAATGGACAACATTTTCTTTGTAATAACCGATTGATTTTTATTATCAATTGTTACTTATCTAAAAGTAAAGTGAAAAGTATTCATAAATTAATTGCTTTAAATTATTTCCTAAAAATATCAACAAATCAATATAAACCTTATTTAAAATAATGATATCTAATTAACTTACATTGCGAATGTGATAACGTAGGTTTTGCAATAGTTTTTTATTGATTTTCATATACTGGCTTATCATCATATCATCATAGAAAAAAATTTGTTTACGTTCTAGTATCGATGTAAACTATAAATTATAAATAAAAATGGATAAATAAATAAATTAGAAAAAAATAATAATAAATAAATATTTTTCTATCAGTATTATTTTAAGAAATATACTTAATTTGAAAAGAATAGACTTCAATATAACAAATGATTGAAGTTTTGCTTAAAATCAACTTTTATTCATTTATAATGCACAAAAATAATGAATTCGCATCAGTCTTCAATAAATTTGAAATGAATTCATTTAATAAAGTCGAAATATTTTAATAACTAAAATCTATAAAACGTTAAAAACCATTTAAAAAGCGCGCCAGATTTTATAATCATGGCGTTCTTCCGTGCTGCCCTTTTATTCGTCGCATTTATATGAGGAAGTTCCTTGAGTCTTTTTCTCTTAACATCATCGGAATAAGAAGTTAAGAAATCAATCAAAATGGTTAGTAACTACATATTATTTTATATCCAATTACTAATTAATGATAAATAAGAGTTCGTTAATGATTTTGTAAAATATTTGTTTGTTATTTTTTACTAGCCAAATAAAATATTTGCTTCCAAATATGCTTTCGTATCACGTGTAAAAACACATTATGCTTATTGTTTTTCACTACAAAGATTAAAGTAATTCCTTTCATAATATTGTTGTCATACAAAACAAGGTCTAAACAATCGTTTAGCATATCAAAATTATCTCGTTTCCATATTATCCTTACGATGTTTGAAGATTACGAAAGTAAGGTTATGGGGATAAGAGGATTGACTAAAATGTACCGTAATTTTTGCTCAATATGTTCTTCAGAATATCTTCTACTTTTATAATTAATTTGGCAATGATAAATGCTAAACTCAATTAAAGTAAATTTAAAAACATTCTAGAATCATAACTTTTGAATTTCAATTTTTCATTTAGTCAGGATGGGAATAACTTGTAAATTCTTATATAAAAATTTAATTAATATCCATGTTAAAGATTGTATTAATTCTAGTTAAAAGTAAATTAATGCAACTTTTATTATACAATTGATAATTTTATGAGCAATAAAGTTATAATTTAAATCGTGAAATATAATTGATATTTAATACTGTTGAAGAGGATAAACTAATTTACTGATCAAATTAAAAATATTTTTTTTAGCTGTCAACAGCAAGGCCGTTAATAAATGTTTACAGTGACAACAAAACTGTCACAGGTGAGACAGTTTCTTTGCCATCTGTGTTCAAAGCACCTATAAGACCCGATGTTGTGAATGTTATTCATCAACAAATTTCCAAAAACAGCAGACAAGCCTACTGCGTTTCTAAGGATGCTGGTGTGTATTAAAATCACATAATTATTATTATAGTAATTTAATTACAATATAATTCAAAATGAAACAGAAAAAGCAATTATTCAATAAATATATATATATTGAAATGAATTTTCACAATTTTGACAAGTTTGAACAAATTAAATGAATATTATAAGTTCTTGAATATTACCACAAATAAATATTTGTTGACCTTGAGTGTAAATTAAAATTTCCTTTATATTGTTTGTCAACTAAAAGCTAGTCATTTTCTCTCATTCATTTAATCATTCAATGCAGATAATAACATATATGTAGGTTACAAATATTTGTCATAAATATAAATAATAGAATCATTAATTAAAACAAAATTTGATATAATAAGTGGTAATTGTTTATAGGACATCAAACATCTGCCGAATCATGGGGTACTGGCCGAGCTGTTGCCCGTATCCCACGTGTCCGTGGTGGTGGTACCCATCGTTCTGGCCAGGGTGCCTTCGGCAATATGTGTCGTGGTGGACGCATGTTTGCCCCAACCAAACAATGGAGACGTTGGCACAGACGTGTTAACGTAAATCAGAAACGCTTTGCTATTGTATCTGCAATTGCTGCATCTGGAGTCCCAGCTCTTGTTCAATCTAAGGGTAAATATCATTCATAAAACACTGTATCGATTAATGATGAAATAAATAATTTTTTTTGTAACTTGTGCATGGAAACTGGCCCGTTTCCATCTTCTAAACAGGATGGAAACAGGGCAGTTTTTACGCAAACTTTTTCACGCAAGATTTCTAGAATACGTGATGATAAATTTGGTCCGTGTTGCTGATTTGCCACTGATGACAAAACCATTATTTTAACTGATTCCCTATTAATTTAATAAATATGTATTATTGTACTATTTTATTACTTTATTGACTGAAATCCTTTTTATAATTACACAGGACACATGATCAATGAAGTTCCCGAATTCCCATTGGTTGTAACTGATAAAATCCAGGAATATACAAAAACAAAGCAAGCTGTAATCTTCTTGCGCAAAATTAAGGCCTGGCATGATATTGAGAAGGTATTTATTACTTTAAAAATTTTCATTATTTTGTTAAAGTGAGTCAGAGGAAATATTTCCACCATTGAGAAAAAGAAACAGTAGCATAATTTAATTTATTCCTCATCAAAAGGCAAAATAATTGTAAAGTTAATCTTAATTTGTTTTCAAGGTCTATAAATCGCAACGTCTTCGCGCTGGTAAAGGTAAAATGCGTAACAGACGTCGCATTCAACGTCGTGGTCCATTGATTATTTATGGAAATGACCAGGTTAGTTTTAAAATATGTATATTAAAAGTTTAAAATTTAAAATTAAGCTATCTACAATTTTACACATTTTATATCATTTAAATTTTTACAGGGTATTCGTAAAGCATTCCGCAATATTCCTGGTGTTGATTTAATGAACATCAACAAATTGAACTTGCTTAAAATGGCTCCTGGTGGTCACGTTGGACGTTTTGTTATTTGGACAAAGTCGGCATTTGAAAAGCTTGATTCTTTGTACGGTACATGGCGAAAGGAGTCTCAACTCAAAAAGGGATACAATCTACCATTCCCCAAAATGGCAAATACAGATCTTTCGAGGCTCCTCAAGGCTGAAGAAATTAGAAAAGTATTAAGAGAGCCAAAGTAAGTAATATTTATTTTGCTTTAGTAATTGTTGGGCAAACATTTTCGACAAATTATATTAGCTTAAAGATGATCAAGAAATATTTGGCAAATTTTTATTTCTAAAAATTGAAAAAGTTTTATGACCTTTTTTTGCAGTCTGTTTGACTATTTTAATAAATGGAATCCATGGAAAAACAGGAATTTAATATAAGTCTAAATTAATGTTGCTTTTTTTATTTTTTAGGAAAACTGTCACCCGTCGTGTTAAGAAATTGAATCCTCTGAATAACACGCGTTGCATGTTGAAACTCAATCCATATGCTGCCGTAATGAAACGTGCTGCAATTTTAACTGCTGAAAAGCGTAAGCAATCCAGGCAGCTTTTGGTAGCTGAAAAGAGAGGAGTAAGTTGATAATTTGTTATATTTATGATTTCATTTAAGATTCACCATTATTTAATAATAAAAAAAATATTATAAGCAAAAGGAATAAAAGGAATGTGTTATGTAATTCGATTATAATTAATAAATGTTTTTTACTTTGCAGATTACTTTCGACAAGAAGAGTGGTATTATGCGCACAACTAGAATGATGGAACGAAGACGTAACCAGTTAAAGAAGAACAAGGAATCGAAACCAGCTGATAAAAAGAAGACCAAAAAGGCCACCACTAAACCAGCAGAAGCTGGAAAACCCACGGATACTACAAAATCAGCAAAGCCTGCAAAACCAGCAAAGGCTACAAAATCGGGGAAAGTTTCGAAACCAGCAAAAGCTTCAAAACCAGCGAAAGCTTCGAAACCAGCGAAAGCTTCGAAACCAGAAAAAACTGAAGTGAAAAAGTAAACTACGAATTTTTACAGGTTTACATGGAATAATTGTTTTATTTCGCTGAAAATAAAATTCAATTCTATAAAATATATTTGTTGACTTTTCATTTCATTAAAATACAAAAAAGATATTTTTATATACATACCTTTTTTAATAAAAATAAAAGGTAACAGTTATAATAAAAATATTAAATTGTAGTGCAAGTAAGTAGAAGTGCCTTTAATTTTACTTGAATTGATTATAAAATAATATATTAATTTTAGTTATATCGTATATTGTGCTTATACGAAATTACATATATTTGTATAGAAAAGTATGTGAACCTAAACCATCGTTGTTTCAATAATCCAAATTATTTATTTAGATAAAGAAAGAAGTCATTTTGGAAACAAAAACATTATATTCAACTTAAGTTTCAATGAATATAATTGTTTAAAATATATATATATATATATATATTCTATATTAAATAAGGATCAACTTTTCAGAAAATCGCATCAAACGGTTAACACTGACTTTTGCAATTTGCTTTACAAGTTTTCAACAGATTTTTAAATCGAATTTTAATATCTGCATGTTTACTATTTGGTTCCCAAGCAACCTTTAATCCATAGCTTAATCGGATTGCCTTGAATACAATATTCTAGAAAGAATCAGAGTAGTAAAGCTATATCGTTTGTGTCTCACCAAAAGTCATTATAATTAAAAGAAAATAGAAATAAGCATGAATGATGAGGAATATAAAAGATTACAAAGAATTAAAGATATGACTATGATACTTAAGGTAACTTTTTATATTTTCTTTAAATTTCTATATCATTATTTTATATAAATTATATACGTAAATAAATTGCAGGATACTGATAGGAATCTAACAATATGTGACAATATTTTAACAACTTACATTAACAAACAGTCTCAAGTATGTTATCAGTATAAAATTTACTTTTTATTTAATTTTTAATAAATACGGGTTTAGATATTGAAGCATACCTATTAAAAATGTTTAGTGTCTATTTATTTGTATGTTTTACTGTGTATTTATTTGTTCTATACGTCATTTTTAACAGGGATGTATATAAATATTAAATGTGTATCAAGTTTGTCTTTGCAGGAAAAGAAAGATGAAATAAAAAGGCAAATGGAATTAGAAAAAAGAATGATCGAGATTTTGGAGAATTTAAAAAAGAAATTAGTTGAATAAGATGAGATCATGCTTTGATAATACGTTTGGATGGAACGATAACTGTATTAAAATTACATAAAATAAAATCACTTTATTTATCGAATTTTTAATTTCTAAGTAAACTAATCTACTTTTTTTTTGATATTAAAAGAATACTTCTTTTTAGGATATATTTGGGTAGGAAATATTTTATGTAAAAAGTAAAAATTTAAACACGATGAATACTAATGTCTTATCGTGCATTTCATAATTACACAATTTTATTTACTCACATTTACATCAACGATTGATTAAACAATTTCAATTTATTTATTTCTTACTAATATCCTCTTGATTGCATATAACAGTGCACATTTACACGAGCAGAATTTTTTTTATTAACAAAATAAAATGTAGCTAAATATTTATATTCAGTTACACATTATCATTTACTTAAGCTAGTCTTCTAAATAGAGATTTTTTTTTATTCACTAACTACCATTTACTATGCCATCCATGGCCATAACTGGGGAGGATTATAGGCCATCCATGAGAGCCCCAACCACCCAACCAACCATGACCTATACCACTCCAACCTCCATGACCAATACCACCACTCCATCCGTGACCACCATACCTAAAATAAATGTGACATTATTTGGATTTTAAGGGGAAAAATTACCGAAATTTTAATTCTAAAATAGTTTACGTAGCTACTTTCAATTAAATTGCAAAAGTCGATTATTTACCATGGCCATCCAACGCTGTGAATTGCTATAGGCCAGCCACCCCATCCGTAACTCCTCTTGCCTATCTTCTTGTCATCCGTCACCGCGTCAGAATATGTCGATTCTTGTAAAATAACAGAATCTTGAGGTCCGGTGTCCGAATCGACTTCTTTCTGAATCAGAGCCGGATGGCTCATGCTTAATGCGACCAAACATAACAAGATCTACGAATGATTATTTTATTATTTTTTTGCATAAATTAATGTAAAAAAAGCATTGGTTGAGGAAGGGGGTGATCTATCCAATAATTACCATGTTCAGAAATATATGAGATTGTTTTGATCAGTTAAGGTCCCAGTATATGAGAAATTTTCAAGAATTATTTTTGTATATAAATATTGTGTGTATGTGTGTAAATATTTTTAATAACTTATTAGAAGTTTCAAAAGTTTAAAAAGTTTCTATAATGGATTATTAAAAGTTTAAGAAAAGTACAATTTATATTATATTCCAATTACAGTCAACCATTGAAACGTGACTTACATTGGATCTTACTGGAATTTATTGTAATTGTTTATTATACAACCCAGTTATTTAAATGCAATTTATTGATTAATCTTCTGTAAAGAAAAGAATTTCACTTCTTTACTCGCGGTGCAACATTTTAATTTCATTTTATATTTAAGTATCGGACTCCGTGTGCTAGTTAAATACTGCAACTCAGTGCCTGGTTTGGCACGGTAACATCCTTGATATCATGTGCGATGGTGGTGTAATGGTCAGCATAGTTGCCTTCCAAGCAGTTGATCCGGGTTCGATTCCCGGCCATCGCACACTTTTTTTTTAGTTCTTTTTTATATCTAGTCTTATTACATAATTATTATTTTATTAATTTTTATAATTATTCGAGCGTTAAATAAAATATTTTACAATAATTTATTATTTTTTCGAAAAATAAATGATTATTGCAAAAATTGTATTGAAATTTTCGGTTGTAATTTATTATTTTTTGTAGCAAATACATATTTTACAACTAAATGTAACAAGAATTAAAATAATATTTCATTAGTATTGAATTATGTTTAAATTTCCGAAGGAATAATACTACTGCGTACAACGTTTCATTAGCGTCTCCACTTTAAATAAAACAAATTTTCACACTGGGTTGATAATTTCAAAATATATCCACGATTTATACGTTAATCAAACAATCAAATTGTAAATATTTCAACATCATAAATGATGTTTTATTGCAAACTATTTAGTATTTGCTATGCTAGATATTTTCAATATTCTTACATTTGCTGGAATTAAAAAATGACCCTAAGTAAAAATTAAACATATACGGTATATATATTATATACAAGGAAATAAAAAATTCATATATGGACGTATATTTTTTTCCTTAATACATTTATGGCCATATATGGTCGATGTATGACAATATTGATATAATATTCTAGCCATGTATGCGTTTAATAATTTATATATGACTAGAAGTTAATAATTCCCTTACATGGAAATCAATTATTGCCATATATCGACCGTGTATGGCAATATATAGATTAAGGAAAAACATTTATGTCCATTTATGAAGTTTTTATTTCTTTATATGAAATTGTTAAAACATATTCTCATGGAAAAGAATGCTGAAAAAAACTGAAAAATGCTGTAAATCCCCAATTTTAGCAGTTTTTCAGCATTTTTCGACATTTTCCAACATTTTTCAGCGTTGTTTTCCACAAGGGATTCCTTCTTCAATGCCATTTTTAAAGTCCACAAAAAAGGATAATACATTTAAACATTGATTCCGCACTGCACTGTGCTGATAAAAATATTTTAATCGAACGTATAAGAAATACACAAATCACTAACAATGCACCATTCGATTTTAATTTTCGTACACTTTGAGCCACGTGATTTGGTCAATTGAACCTTACCAATTGATTGGTCAATTGAATCTTACCAAGATCTTCATAATTGTAGCAAAGCACGGGGACTGATTGGCGGACTGATGTGTGCCGAATGGCTTTGCACTTCTTTTATACTGGCTTTTCATGCGAGTCGTTTACCGAGTTATGATGATAAGCTTTTCAGCTTACCGGTAGCACATAAGAATGTACAACTTTGACGCATTTCGCGCGTAAGCGTAACAACTGGTAGATCGAGACCAGTCGAACTTACATGGGATGTTAAAATCGCATTGATTGGGCCAGTTCGCGGATGGCATCGGAATTGCAGATAAAAGTTAAGTGTATCAAACAGCGTCATGAACAGGTTCGCGTTGATTGACGTTTTTTGTCGAAACAATTCCGCGGGAGAAATCGATTGTCTGATGTAACTTATTGAAATAAACAGGAACTGCCATTGCATTTTCGACGTGTATTATATTTTCGTTTTAATCACAAGTTAATTGGTGTCGCTGCAATTAATCGTGGAAATGTGTTCGAACTGAATGGTAAAAGTGGCCATTGCAGATTTATCGTGGGAAAATATGAAAATTTCAAGTTTTAGGAAAGATTTTAGTAATTGAATGAAATAGATTTTGTTCGCATCCTTTACTATCAAGCTGGTTAGAAGTGTAAGTGTTATTTTAAGGATATAGGTCCATGTCTGGATATATATGTTTTTTCTTAATTCATATATGGTTATATTGGATGTCAATATAAAGAAATTATTAACTGCATATATGGCTAGAATATTATATCAATTATTGCCATATATTGACCATATATACAAGTTATTATGATCCAGTATAATAAAAATGTATGTTAAGTATATATATATATTTCTCATATAAGATTAAATCAGTGGTTGCAAAATAAGTGTAATTCTTTTATTAAACATTGAATAATTCTTTTATAGGCAGTTTTTTAGTTCCGCCTACATTAGATATAATACAAATGTTACGTTTAGCTTATAAAATTCGTAAATTGCTTTTAAATTTCAAGGAAATAAAATTCACATGGCAATAGATGAAGCATTTTTAAACAGTAGTATTGCAAACTTTTTTTTTATAGATTCTAATTTAAACTTTTTATTGTTTACAAATTATATAAAACTGTTTTACGCAACGAGAAATTAAATTTACACATTTATAAACAAAAAAGAAAAAATAAGGAATGCTTTTTAAAGTTATTGAAGGTAGATGCACGCGTTGATACCGTATACAAAGTTTAATGACTTGCTTCTATTTCTTTTTATGGGATATTATTTGTGCCATTATGGGTACAATTTGTAACAATGAAACTCACGTTTTCGTCATTCTGCAAATTGAATCAATTATCAAATTTTTCAACAGTGAACTATTAAAGTTCAATAAAAATGTAAGGTATTACAAAATAAATAACTGGAAGCCTGTTGAAACTAATGCATATAACTGCGAAAAGAATCTTGTACAGACATTAGTTTTGTATTTTCTAATAATGTGATTATTTTGTTGCCTTTTTCCTTGCAAAATCAAATCCTGGTATTAATCTCTTTAATATATAATTTATTACAATCACTTTTTGTAATTTTTCTATAAAATTACAAAGTTTCAATTTTAATTTGAAACATTTAATAAAGAACTCGCCGATTTCTAATTAAATTAATAATTTCTTATGACTTTTACTACAGATTTAATAGAAAATAGATACAAAATATATATAAATAATTTTATTGCGTAAAAAATTGAGTATAAATAATCCAAAGGCTATATAATAATATATAAATAATCCACCAGTCCTCTGAAACATTCCATTCATTCCATTACAAATTTACAGGTAGATGAAATTTCACTAAATTTTAATCGAAAGCGAATAAAGTAAGTTACAATAAAAACATTTCTCTTTCATCATTTCGTTGTTCCAAGAAATAAACAATAAAACCGTTTTAATGGTAGTTTATTGATAGTGAAAGGTCATTAATTTTTCAGTTTCGTGAAATGATTGAAAAAAGGAAAAATCAGCATTCATTTGACAATAATCGGAATAATTTTACTAAAAGTAATGCGCCTTGGGTAAGGAAAAAAAAATAGATTAAACTCTTACTTGGATTAGAGGCCAACTTTTTGTAATGGAAGAATAAACTTCCTTTTTTCGCAATCAAATGAAATAATTATTACTTTCATTAATCTTGAAGTATATAAACTGACACCTATACTTGTGAGTAAATTATTCAATTACTATTCTCCAATTTAGTAAATATGTGTTTATAAATATGTTTTTTCTTAATCTATATGTGACCATATATGAATATACATGGTGGATATATGGCAATCATTGATATAATATTCTAGCCTTTAATAATTTCCTCATATTGAAACCAATTATTACCATGTATCAACCATATATGGCCATGTATGAATTAAGAAGAAAACATATATGGTCATACATGTATTAAGAAAAGATATATGTCCATATATGTTTCATTTTTACTAGGGTATGTAATAGCTTTCAATACAGGAATACCAAAAAAATGGATTTTACTATTATGAATTAAATAATAAAATCATTTTTACTATTATTAATACGAGAATACTTGATTTTTCAGATATGTCCCTAAACGAATACACACAAAGGAAATAACTCAAAGTTTTATTTATCAAAGATCGCAAACTTTTCCAGATCAAAGTGACCACACTCATGGTGATTCGATCGTCCCACGCAACCATAAATCTGCACCGAGAGAAATGTCATGTTAAGTTAGCATCAATTGATGGTTCCTCAACATGAAGTTCATGTAACTATTGTGCCAACATATTTCTTTGCTAAAATACCAAAATTTTTCATGCTATCTACATTCA
>JABFPN010002294.1:0-23039 GCA_022817305.1 Leptoteleia sp. ZL-2020
AATAGTAAATTTTACATTTTACCACTTAAGTAGTAATATTTTACCATTTAAATCGTACAACTTTTACCACTTACATGAAAATAGGTTTACCATTTATATAGTACAATTTTACCACTTTTATAGTGTACTTTACCATTTATGCTGTAAGTTTTACCACTTCGGTCTCTCTGTGTACTAAAATAAAGGATATCTTTTCTCTTGAATTTATTTAATTTATTTCAATTTCGTTATTTATAAAAAATATTGTCATTTTTAATTCAACTTTAATACAACTCTTTATTTGATTTGAACAATTTAACTATTTGTTATTAGGAACGTATTTAATTATTTAAAATAATACGGGTGCATTAATTTGTAATCAACTTTAAATGATTCGTCGTCTGCATTAAGTCTAAGCTTGAGGATTGTACAAACTCTCGAGTGTTTGTATAATTTTCATCATCGTCAACATCAACTATAGTCATCAATTATTGTCGTTGTCATCGTGAATAGGTTGAAGTATATGAAAATCAGAGCTTTAGTAAACATATCGAGGTTTACTTAGTTTACTGTAATTTGAATCTTGACGTGATAAGCTTTGTTGCTGGAAAATTCAAGTCTAAATACTTATCGAACCTCACCGAACATCTTTTCTGATGATATAATTAAGAAAATTGAGAATAATAAGAAGTCTGTTGCTTCACTAATATATAATTAAAAAATCGAAAAATAAAGCATCTTGAAAAATAAAGAAGCATGTGACGTAATTTGAAATTATTTTAAAAAATTCAAACTGTTTGGATTACTTTAAGATTTTGCAAAAAAGATTCAATTTGTAAAAAGGAAAACATTTGTTGCAATGACTTTGGGATTTTCTGTTTCATACTTCTACTTCATACATGGAAAATACGAGGAACATTTAAAGATGAAAACTATAAATTCGATTTTAACATTGGTCAAAAAATATGTAAGCCCTCAAGTCTTTTCTTCATATTTCTTTAATTGAAAATTTGACAATATTAAAAATATTGTAATATTCAGTAAAATGTTCAGTTTATAAACGGTGATATACAAAGAGTTTATAAATGGTGAATATTTTTTGGTATAATAAATATTGTAGTTTCACGTGATATTCTTATGATACTTTTTCCTTAGTTTTAGATATTTTTAGACTGAGGAGATTTTATTCTGTTGAAGCTATTATAATACATACAATAGTAGTAATTACATTTTCCTTGTATTAATTTTAAGAAAATCATTTTCTAAAAAAAATGCAAAAGATAGATTATTTGAATATTCACTAAGCTCACAAATATGAAAATAATTGTATAATTAATGTAATATAATTAAAACAAAACGGTATATTTTTGTTTAATTCTAACTGCAGTAATATATATGTATATATATGTTTTAAGGGACGTCAAACACGGTTAGCCAAAGCATAACAACTTACTTAATTTCAGGGTTTTGCGGGTAATTTATAGACCCATGCTACAGTCATCCCGTGTGAGCGCAAAACCATTTATCGACAGATATAGTACATTTAAGAATGGGCATCATTTATCATCAACAAATTAATTGAATAATAATAATCACGCATATGTCAGGTTTGAAGCACCTATGATTTTTTCCAGTAGTAAATTTTGATGTCTAATATTGATTAGTGTACTGAATTGAACTCTTAACATTAATTAATTTTGTTTTGTAAATTATATTTCAAAATTGGTAATAATTTATATTCATTTATATACAGTGATTATTTAAACAATTTTTTAATATCTGTTTCCCATTTTTTATAAACATTTATAAATGTAAATTATTAAAAAAATTACATTTTAAGTAAGTGGATAAATAAATTTAATGATTCAGGAATCATATTTTTATTTAATGAAAGAAAAATTTATCACAAAATTATTTCTCACACAATCATCTACATATATAGTTATATTGTTCTCAGTTTATTCCACATTACTAGCTTTATAAAGCGTGTACTTCTGAAGTATTATCAGCAAAGTGAATAAAAATATGATTGACTTAATCACGAAGCTTTATAAGTTAAGCTCGTTATTTTACAGATAAAATTTATTTTATACTTAAACGGAGTATTATTTTTTTTATCGCTTTAATAACAATTTGAACGAAAGTTAATTAACCTGATAATAATTAGGAAAAATAATTAAATAATAACAACTATGATAAGATCATAGTTTTAAATTAATATTTAATTAAATTACACTTCATTTCACATAAAAATCAATTTATCCAATTTATAAATTGTAATTTGCATTGTGCCAGTTTAATTTTTTCTGGTGCTATTATATAAACACGTTTTCAATTTTTATTCATTACGGGCCCGCAAGTCGTGTAGTCAAGTGGAACGTCGCGAGCCAAATTAAAAGCACGATAAAAGTTCACGGTTTAAAATTTACATTCTTTTTATAACCCGTTCCGTCATCTTAAGTTGATTTGATATATTTTTCAGCTTCAATTTATAGCGAATTTTATATATACTTAAAATGTACGGGGTCCGAAGGCAAATTGCAAAAATGACTTCACGTCAAACAGATAGATTATGTTGCACGAATTATATTTTTCTTTTTTCCAAATCGAATTAACATGGAAACACAAAAATAGAGATATTCGGACCGAGAACCAAATTATTAGGCGTGTTACAATATTGAAACTCCCGATCTCTTTATAACCTTGTCCCGTTTTTATCAATAAAAGGTAGGCAAGGTTAAAGTTTAGAGATAATCAGAATGAAAATTGGTGTGATAATCATATTGTTTTCATTATCACAGGTTCACACGCGTGAACCTAATATCTTTGACAAAAATAGCGTGAAATTTCGTTCATTTCGGCGCTCAGCTTCATTGTAGTTATTGAAATTTAAAATCATATTATTAATCTACTACTAAACTGTTTATTCTTCTATTTTATGAAAATGTGAACAAATGTGAAGATCATTATTATAGATAAATTAGAACTGCTAATAAATTTCTCTCAATTTGCGATTTTCAAGGAATTTTCGGTTAAATCGATCCTCTAACATATTATTTACCTGAGTTTAACAGTAAAGTCATAAAAGACATCAAGATATTATTAATTTCAATTATTTATTAATAAGAGTTAATTAAATGTCGCATTGAATTCTATATAACTTCTAGAAGTGAGGAGCACTTTTATATTTTTAACTTCTAATTGTAATTAAGCTTTCCGGTAACAGAGGATACTGAAATTATATTACTCTCCGTTATCGGATTATCAATAACTGGAGAATGCTAAATTACAATCGAATTCTGCAGCAATTAAAGAACGCCACTTGTTTTTCCGGCACATTCGAATTAACGCAAGTTAAAATTGTTTGCCTTCATCCCTGGATTTCTTCGGCGCTGAGCTGATCTTTATTGTTAGTTCACGATCTGTATAATGAATGGACGGCGGTGGTCGCAGCTTTGGGGTTCGCCGAAAATCGACGACGATTAGTGATTCGACGCGAAAACTTGAGAGGCTCCTTTGGCGAATAAAAGCACCAATCCAAAGTGGTCCAAGGTGACAAGAACATCACCATTGCTCGAATGTAATCGCATAATTTCTGTCACCTCGGTTTATCAATGCCAGCCGCCTATTCATAGGACGCATGTCGTTTCGTACGAACATTATTAATGACAGTTTATTCCGAGGGATGCTCACGTTTATTCAGATAAATCCATCCAATAAATGAAAATAATACGCGGCCTTAGCAGACCATTGTTATCTTTGTTCCAGCGGTAACTAATGCAAATCAATATGCCAGGATAAATCAATTGTTTGTTATCGCATTACATCAAATCGACTTATCTTTCGGACCACCGAATTATGTCCCATTTCCTGACAATTGTGAGAATGTCGAACATGATATTAGTTTCTTCGTACAGCATTAAAATGTTTAACTCTCCAAACATTTGTCCACGATTCCTTTTTATCGTCGTGCTTAATGAAAGAAATTAATTCAGAAATTAATTGGTAAAAAGTTCGTCGAAAAATTATTTAGTAATAAGATAAACATGAAATTAATATAAATAATAATTGACGGTGAATTTTTTTATCTTCGTTGAAATAAACATTTCTTTTTGAGTTATTTTTCATGATAATTTTACTTTATCATGCTTCAATTAAATATTATCGATAAACGCATAGATAAATGAATTAATTCACGCATTTTTATTCGTATTAATTTTATTTCGCCAATCAAGGGCGCAAATTCACATTCAAATTCCTTCGATATTCCAAACCGAAGTCCAACGCAATGTATCAGCGCAAATAATTTTGCGCCAGAAAAAAAAAGCGCCATTCTTCCGCTAACTTATTCATTCGTTCGCCGTTCGTCTGGCTGCTATGCAAATGAATTGTCCAACATTTGCGTGAAAATACAACTTCGCGCGGACACGCAAATTCGGAAACCAGCCCCGGCGGCGTAGATTTGTGGAATCGTTATCTTCGTCGTTACTTATCCCTGTGAAAAGACGAAGCTCATCCATCAATAATGTTCTGCGCCGGGAAACTTTAAAGGTTTTGGGCACACTTTTTTTATTTTTGGCAGCGGATCCCGGCTATCAATGCGTGATAGATTGCCATAAAATCCGAGCAAAACTGACGTCGCTCATTAGACGGGTGTCAGCCGCGGGGCCGAAATTAAAAGTGTTTTCGTGCTTCTCGTTGAGAGTAATTAGGTGCACGATAATAGGGCAATATTTTATCTCGATCTGGTAGCCTTCGTCGTAATGTTCCGGGGGTAGGCTAAGTAGCTGCAAGTAAAATGAAACAGTGGAACAATAGCGCGGGACAAAAATAAAGGCTTCCATTCGCAATGAAGCAGAATGCTTTCGATGGGTTTATTTATTTAAGAAGCAATCTTTGCAGGATAATGAATCCCTTTAAGAGGTCCGAGTGAGTTACGAGTTCCGTATTAGGGGGTTGCGAGGTTCGGTTACTCGAGCTTGGAATTGTAATTAGGTTAATCACAATGTTACGATTATGATAAGATTATTTGCTACAGTATTCGAATGCAAGCGTTAATTTTAAAGATTAATTACTAAATTGTATACTTTATATATTGTATTGTGTAAAATCCCGTTCTATTTTATAATAATAATATTAATATTATTATGCAAGTTTGAAAGGTTAAATTTATAAACGCGTTGAATCAGAACGAAACGTACTATATTATAATTGCTTCATATATTTAATACATTTGAAGCATGGTTTATAAATATTAGATTTGTTTTTAAAAAGTTGGAATCTGACTAGAGTTAAAATGCCAGATTTAATAGCATTACATCTGTGACGATAAATCTGACATTTTAAATCCTATGTATCCCTATTACGACAATATTTCTGGTGTAAGCCAATAGAGAACATTGCACAATTAAAATAATAATCTACGAATTAATGTCGCATTATGGATGATAAGTTCTATATGCCCGGTCATTAAAAGGTAAGCTTCGAATATGTTGAGAATCCCCGCATCGTTGTAACACGGAAGACCATATCCACATCATAAATAGTTAAATATTGCAACCAAAATGGTCTATATATAGAAGAAGAGATATTAGTTGCCCCGCATCAACTGACTTTCAATAATATAATCGTATAGTTTGATTGAACTTTCTGTTAAGATAATCTAAAACTGTATTTATTCATCAATCTTCAAAATAAAACATAATAAGTTTTCTAATACTATTCTAAAATAAATGAAATTTATCAGTCGTTGTTATTTTTTATAATAACTCTGTGATATGTGTGCATTTATAGTATTATTTACAAAAATGTTATTATATTTTGAAAAAAAAAAATTTATATAGGTTGCCATATATGCCACCTATACAAACATTTTTCATGGGTTAGAAAAATATATCAATATTAATAAATAATAAAATCACTTATAATTTAGGCTTTGACATTGAAACAAAAACCAATATTTTCCCAGGATCGACGTAGAGTGGTGGTATAGCATGTGACTGCTGACTGTCAGGTAACAAGTTCTATTCCTTTTTCTAAAATTTTTTAAGATGTATTTTATCAATTTTAATACATCGTATTATCAAGAAATACTATAAATGTTTACAGATCCACTAGATAATATAAAATATATTAACAACTATTAATAAATTTCTCTCAATGCATAAAATTAATTTACTTATAAGCTGTGCACATATTAAAAGTAATCAATAAATATTTTATTTGTTAACACATATAGGCCTTCTCACAACGGCACACACACATATACACATTTTAATACAAAATGCATTTTTATTATCTATTGATTTTTCTGATCTTGGCCAGCAGCCAAATTTCGTTCCTTGACGTCGCGATAAATAAAAATAATTTATTTGAGCAACTAATATGCGCCGTTCGAATTTATAGGTGTCAAATTTTTAATTGTACACTGGACGCCGAGAAAAAGGGAAACGAACAATAAACATTTTAATTCCGCCACGGACAAATGTGTAAAACTTCGAATCGCCGCGGAATGCAGTTGAGAAAGTAATTGAACTGTAATGTGAAATGCAATTAGTCTCTTTGAAATGGCGCAGGCTAGATTGAATATAATTGAGTCGCAATTAAAACCACAATTTATGTTAAAGCGAAAACAGGTGTCCGAATGCGAATATTTCCGCACGACTGCGGGACCGATCGACTGCATAAAATTCCATATGAAACGCAATCCTTGGCACTTAAAAAGTTGGCGTTTCCCTCGCTCTTTATCACCTTTAAATATCATAATACGTCGCCAATAGTGACAACCGTTGGTGATGTTAGAAAATCAAAGACAGTAAAAAATCGAACATAAAAAATACGACTGCTGAAAAGTCGGTCAAGGATTCTTCTCGGCAGAGTTTAATCTTCCAAGCTGATGACACCGGTAGGTGTTTGTTAAATGTCAAATACCTTGCGCGCATGTTGCAAAAACTTTGCATATATATTTGCCCGAAAATTCAATGACAGTTTTCTGAAACGAGCAGACGAGCAGATTGCGGAGCGCTTTTCGCAAAATGCCGTGGAGTTATGGCCAACGAGCTTTCAGGGTAAATTTACAGTACTGATTCAATTTCCTAAGACGAAACTCGATTTACGCGTGACAGACATTCGAGCAATTAAGATTTATTGTATCATTTTGCGCGGTTAATTAAATTTTTTACCATTGTTGGCATTGAAAACGCAAAAAATTATGTACTTATCGGGCTTTTAAAATTTCCTCGTTTTATGACAATTAGATGCGTTTAGTTTAAATAGCTCATTGATAAATTTCCGATGAATAAGAGGATATTAAGTTCTCGGAAAAGCTGGGATGCAATTTTACAGTAAGAAGGAAGTCTTGTTTTAAATACGACTTCGTATATAATAATCTTCAGTATTTTGCATTTTAAATATTACGAAAAAATATTAATCAGTCATGTTTTTAACAAAAAAAAATATATATTGTTATTTATTACTATAAAAATTATTGATCACAATAACTAGGATTCTTATTTATTTTAGTATATATAATAATAATCAAAGGCGAGGTATTTTTTGTTTTATTAAAGATATTTCCTCTTATAATATCCCTCCACATTTCATATCTCTTAGTTA
The DNA here is from genome assembly GCA_022817305.1 of Leptoteleia sp. ZL-2020. Classification (NCBI taxonomy): domain Eukaryota; kingdom Metazoa; phylum Arthropoda; class Insecta; order Hymenoptera; family Scelionidae; genus Leptoteleia; species Leptoteleia sp. ZL-2020. Next base: position 7,594 of record JABFPN010002294.1, read on the forward strand.
CATAATGCACTTGAATCTTGTTTTATCGAGGAATTTTTTTTTCTTTTTTTAGTTTATGGTATTTATAGGTTTTTTTCCTAACCTTTCAAATTTTTATATCAAATTGGAGACAAAAATATTTCACGCTTAACAGAAGTTTGAAAAGAAAGAGCTTTCTACGTATAATAAAAAATCTGTAATAAAGTTCATATTTATTGTACAAAACAGAGCCCCTCGTTAATAACGAGACCAGTATGCTGCATTCAGTTCACACATGTATTTCATATATACAGATATTACCCAAAAATTCGACTAATATAATCATTATTTTTTCTACAAATAATTCAATTAATTTGTAATCTATTTTTTTTTTAATTGTTACAAAATAAACACTGCTTATAACGGTAAAAATGTCTGTTTTTGTAGAAAACAATTTACACTGATATAATGTTTACGAACAAAACGCAGATACACATAAATAAGGCACGTGTTCCGAATGTGCTAAGTTGGTCTGGTTATTGCCAAGATTTTCTTCATTTTTTGTTTTAAATATGATTTACTCTGACAGTAATATCCTTTTTAGACATTGTTTAATACATCCATATTCAATTTGTCAATTACATATAAATTTTAACGAAAAAGTGTTATATCATTTTCATTTAAATCAAGTTTTAATTATGCCTACGTGTAAAAAGTATTTTAATAAAAAGTAATATAGGTGTTAGTTTTTTTTTTATTTATTTGAGGAAATTTTTTAGTTTAAATTAACTTTATATAACTTTATATTCAACATTTTATTACATCATATAGTATTTTTATGAACCTTATATGTTTATCTCACTTTTATGATATAAATACTAATTTATTTAATATGTTTTTCTCTGTACACTTGTGCAAAAACTTGTCATAATATTATAAAATTCTATCTATTTTACAGTTACATATCAATTTGCAAATAAAAATATCTTACTTTACAAGTTACAATTTTATTTTGTGTCAAACTTTTCATTATACCTATTTCACTGAGTTGCTATTAAAACAATAACCAGTAATGAGGAACGGTATTGCAAAATTGCACTGAGAAACAAATCACAATCGCGCAGTAGATAAATTACAGCCCGCGTTTCATTTTATCTGTTGTTTCCATTTGCCTTGTATTCCTCTAATTAACGACGTTAATTAATTAATTTGACTAACCATTTTTGATGTATTGAATGTTCAATGAATCCAAAATCATTTGCAATTAAATTAGCAAGATCTATTTTTAAAACACTTTCTATCTAGCATTTAATATTTAATATACAATTAAATTCTCTCAAGAGTATGTTTACTTTCAGGAAAAAAAAACTTGATCATTCATTTCAAATGATCTACGATACCATAGAATCGTGAGACCATTTTTGTATGAAATATGACTTATGATCTTAAATTTGATGAAATATAAAATTCCAAATTTATATATAATTATATATAATTATATATAATTGCCTTCAAATGCAGAAGCACACATTGTTAAAAGTGTTTATTAGTGTGAGCATAAAAACTAAGATCGATTTTGAAATACCAAAGTAAAGTTTGAATTCCTTGAATAATACCGATGCATCAATCTACTTTGCATAGCGATCCGCCTTTTCCACGTCTAACGCGATGATACTGGGCTTGAATACCAGATCTGACAACATGAGTTCCACAAGAACGCACTGCGGAAAAGGAGTCTTATATTTGACAAATGTCAACATCGACTTTTCCGAACGGTTTACTTTGTACTTTTCAAGTAACATGTAAAACAAGATCCAACGCAAGAGTCTTTAACTTTAACGCCGCAGCACGCGCGACACCCGGGTAATAAAATTATTTCATTCGCTATGCCAGGATAACGCACGTGAGGCACCTGTCAAATTTTCTGTCTGTAACGCAAACTTACATACGTTGACATTCGTAATTAAACTCCATTTCCGCACCCTTATTTTCACACGTTTGACATTTCATCAGACTAAAATTGCAAAAAAAATATTTCGTCTCCCTCCCCCCACAAATTTCGATTTGATTCAATATAATAAAAATAAAATAAACAAATCGTATACGTTTAAACCGCGCGAAATCAATCCGCATCTGTTGAATTATTAAACAGCTTCTTTATCTTTCGTTTGGGAGACGTTCTAAAAGAAATGTTGACACTTGAAAAGGGATTTACAAATTTACCAACGGAAAGTCATTTATCTGACACCTCAGATTTCAACCTTTCAAACATCAGCCGAGCCATAAATCTTGCTTTAATGTTTCTATTTCTATTCTAATCTCATTTTGTGTTCGATCCCGTTGAAATCCCCTCATCAACGACGCGACCAATTTCGGTTTTTCCTCCGACTATCCCCTTATTGCAATAAAGCTGCAGCTTTGCTTTTGCTCCGTCTGTCTTGCATTACCAAGCGCACATTTCTTTTTCGAGATGCTCTCGAAGGCGGGCAAAAATAAACGCTCCTTACAGCGAGAGAAAAATTCAATAAAAATTAACGTAAAGTTACCGTAAAAAAAATTACCGCGCTACGCGATTTGTCAATAGAGAAAATTTAACGTTCGAAACAAAAGAGAAATTACCCTGACAATGTATTAAAAATTGATATAAAAATAAAAATAAGCAGGAGAATGCAATCAGATGCAATTCAAAATTGTATCAGAATACAACACCTTAATAAAAATGAAACATATATGGTCCATATATGTTTTTCCTTAATCCATATATGGCCATGTATCGTCCATATATGGCCCATGTATGTTTTAACAATTTCATATAAGGAAATAAAACGTTCATATATGGATATATATGTTCTTCCTTAATCCATATATGGTCCATATATGGCAATAATTGATGTAATATTCTAGCCATATATGCATTTAGTAATTTGCTTATATGGAAATCAATTATTGCCATATACCGACCATATATGGCCTTATACCGACCATATATGGCCATATACAGGTTAGGGTAAAACATATATGCCCACACATGAATGTTTTATTACCTTATATGAAATTGTTAAAATTTATATGGACTATATATGTTTCATTTTTACTAGATATAATGAGATAGTTAAATATTTTTTATATTAAAATCTTGGATGTTTCACAATATTTGAGGTAGTCATTAAGCACGGTAATATTTATTCAACTTTTCTTTTAGCGCCGTGAATTTGAACGGTGTTACCCAGATCGTTCGCAGATGTTCGATTTATGAATTCATCGACCTCAAACGTACTCGTCCGCTCCGACGTCGCACTGGACATCGTTATGCGTCAAAAGAAAAAGGTGTGATATATGAACGGTAGAATATTACCGCATTATACACTTGTAAAACGCAATATTTCATAACTTACACGTCCTTCCAAAATTATATTCAATGACACCAAATTAGTCCATAATAACCCTAGTAAAAATTGTAACTGGGCTAAAATAGGGTCCTGGTCGGGCATCCAAGACTAACCATCATCGGGGCCCGACCAGGTACCCCAACATTCGACCAAAAATTTGGGACGGGATCCTGGCATGGATGCCATTGTGCTTATTAATAATGTGGCATCCCGACTGGGGCCATACCAATACCCGACGTTATATCCCCAATCATTGCCCGATCAGGTTATTTTTGCCTGGTCTAGGTATGGTCCCAACCGAGTAACCTGTAATGGCCAGGCCATGCCAATGCCACAGAAGGGCCCTATTTAAAACCGGTTTCATTTTTATTAAGGAAAATTGGAAACTAAAGCATAAAAATGATTTCTCCCTTCGACAAAGCGATACCAGCTTTGATAACGTCGACACAAAACCGCGCAAAGAAACACAAATCTTCGATAAATCGTGTTCCTCGACTGTTCGCCGCGGATTAACTCGCACACTCGGACCTGCCGGAATGAGATTTCTTTTGTTGGTGCTCGACTGATCTGGATATCCAAAGCGAACCTGCCTTTTTTTTCTGTTTTCTATAAACGATAAATTTCCGCCGGGCGACTGTAAGAAAGCTGTCGCGCCGGAAACGTTGCACCGCGGAACGCTCGATATTTCCCGTCGAGTCGTAACAGGAAAATCATCGAAAATAAATGCCGCGCGATATATTTTGCGGCGCAAAAAGCTTGCGTCGCTTCTTTTCACAATTTTCAGGGAGGTTCGAAAGCTCAGCTGATAAGAACAATCGATGCTTCCCCGTCCACGAACAGGACATTGCGAATGAAAAATATCGAAAAGTTAACGAAATCTCGCGGTCATTTTTCTCTCAACATTCCCTCCCTTTTAATACAGTTAGCTCGCAAGTTTTCCACTTAAATCAACAAACTTTTGCTATTTCGCGTTTCACGCGTGAGTGTTGTAATCTTTCTCTTTTTTTCCCCCCCCTTCCCTCGGCCGAGCGACCGCATTGTTGGCGAATTGTTATGATTAAATTGAGTGTTCCGTAAGCTTTTAATGATTTTTCATCTTCGGTTACATGCCACAATAGGCCGCAAGGAAATAACCGTGGACGGTGCTTGTTTCGCGTGAGTGACTCGGCTTGCAATTTGGCCGGTTGCCACGTTGCTGAACTGTGGAGTGGTGAAATTCATTGATACAAATTGAAGAAACATGATCATCGGCGTTGTTTAATTAATTGCTCGATACTCGAAATGGCTCTTGAACAATGAGGGTGATTAGGATTTACTTTGGGAACCGGAACGAATGCTGAAATCATCATATTTACGCCGGACCGATCGATGGTTGAAATACTGGACATTTTAGTCAAATGGCTGCTTTCCTTTTTTCAAATAAAAATAAGAAATTCTTTGCAACGCGATCAAAGGTAACCGCGGTGTTGTCAATAATTTATAATTGGAAAATTTCAGTTAAATATTGATGAGTAAATTTTGCAATTAAAATTAATAATTGATATAATATAATGCCCTAGTAAAAATGAAATATGTATGGTCCATATATGTTTTAACAAGTTCATATGAGGAAATAAAAAATTCATATGTGGTGCATATGTTTTTCCTTAAACCATATATGGCCATATATGGTCGATATATGGCATTAATTGATTTCCATGTAAGGAAATTATTAAATGCATATATGGCTCGAATATTATATCAATTATTGTCATATATCGACCATGTATATGGACCATATATGCTTCATTTTTACTAGGGTGAAGATTTATGCTTCACGATGAATTTTTCTGCCCTTTTTTTAACAATTAAAATACTTTTTATTTAATCCAAATATACACACTTTCTTAATATTTTATTTGTGAATTTAAATAATTTATAAAATATAAAATAACTTCTACAATTCGTGCATCACTGTTACAGAATCAATTTGCTTTTATAATTGGTTTTTTTTAATCTTAAATAAAATCTTTCCATTATTAGATGGTAAGAAAGATGTAATAATATTTGTCAAATCGCGTAAAAATTTTGTTGAAATTTTTGTATAGAATCAATCGATGGACATTTTATTGATTTACCATTTATAACATTCTGTTACTTAGGCATTGTTATTTTTGTAATGTTAATATTTTACATTGTCCATAATTTAATTTTATTAAATCAGTTAATTTACCATTTTCCGTATATTATGATTACTGATAACTGATAATAATTGATTATCTAATATTAATATTTGGTAAGTGTTAGTGTGGGATCTGTGACGCTTAACGCGAAAACTTATAAGTAACACATATTTTACTTCTCCTCACTTCAAACCAAAGATCAATGTTTTGTTAGAACTGTTTACGTCACAAACGACACGCCTATTCATTCTAACAAATTTCGTAGATAAAATTTAGTCATTAATGATACTTTCAATGCCGATATATTACACTTCTTGCCATTAGAAATAAATTAATTAACAGCATTTTGTCAATTGTTTAATAAACAAGCAAAGTACTTCTATTTAATTAATATCTTATTGTATAATTAAACTGTACTAAATTATATATGACACACTTTATAAGGCAGTATTGGTGTATATTTTCATTTAAAGATTATATCATCTGAGTTGTGGGTATATTTTATATAATCTTATTAAGATTATTTATATCTTAAGAAATATAACTTTAAAACAAATCAATGTTACTGGACTGATTTTTGTAATTTTATTAAAAATTATTCAATTAATTTTATGTAAAAGATAAAACGAAACAGTCGTACAGTTTATTTATACGTCAAAATGTTTTCATAGAAAATACACACAAGGTATCGCCTAACAAAACCAATAAAATTGAAGTTATTGGTAAAACTAAGTTTTAATATTGAGGTTGTATGAGTAGACAATGCTTCTGACATAGATAAGTCGTTCGTTGCTTCAGCTAGATCAGACAAATTTCGTTATTTGCAGATTATCTCTTTTTTTCAGTGCGATCAGCTAAGCTTAAAAAGATCTAATAATTTATTCAAGTAAAATACTAATTTCTTAATTTATATTATTTATATATATATCCTATTACGATTGTGTTGTGTAACTAAAGTAAATATATTTATTTTCTCTTAAACTAATTGAATTGAACAGCCAATATTGCTCAAACTTTTTGTTTCAATAATGGTTGTGTTTCTTAACATTATTGACTTCTAATGTAAATAATAAGCAAATAAGATAAAGAAATAAAAAATAAATAAACCTGTAGGTTCAAAGCTAAACAAAATCTGAATAATGCCTTTAATTCATTAATTCTAATAATACTTTGTAATTTAATAATAAGTAATAAATTATGCAACTTTTAAAATAATTACAACTACGCTGCAAAACGCAGTTCAAAGAAACTGCTTTCATTATTAACGAACTTTGCAAATCTGGAAATGTAATTTCATTATTTCAATCCCGCAACAAAATATCCAATTCAATAATAATAATAATAATAATTAATTATTAGATATACGAAAACACAATAATATTAATTCTTTACTTTTTTTTAAACAATAAATAAATTTCCTTCATTTCTGATTACAATATTATTTACAGATATGCCAGTTAAACTCATTTTAATTAACAATATGAAATTTCAATCCATAATTTGTTCACTTTACACATTTTAGTCCCGCATTTCTATTTGTTAACTTATTCAGCGGCGGCATTTGATCCACCTTCAAATTTGAGTATTACCGGAGTTGAAATTGACGCGCAAGCCATTAATTAAATTTCCATGTTTAATGTTAATGGGGAACAGGAGAAGTCGATGGTAATACCTTATGCAAATTTGACCGTAAGAGTAGAAGCGCTCTCTCGCGTTATACATAACAGTCATAAATAGGCCGGTCTTTGGCCCGTGGATTATCCATTGTCTAAACTTTTGCAACGCCAGACTTTTTCTAGTAATTAAAGCCAACCCAAACTGAGCGACGTCTACTGACTGATGAAAACGAAATTCAATCTAATGCGCTCCCCACATTTGCAATTACGACGTAAATTCAGTTTTCCATGTAAATTAGAACCGATATCATTCGCTGATATATGTCGCCTTAAACAGGACCATTTTGATAAACACTTCAAAATCAAGTAGAAATCGATAATAATATTATCGTTATAATAATTCCTCCTTAGGCATAGTAGATAAAATTATGAGTTGGTAAACTACACTGAGAAAAATATAACAGAAAAAATTACTGTTTTTAACTGTATTTGAGCCACATGTCCGTCTTTTGATAAAAATTACCGTTTTTTAATAGGAAAAATTTCGGTTTTATCTATAAATATGACATTTAAAACTAGTGTATTTGCTTTTAAAGAACAGTAATTTTTATTAAAAGACGGACATGTGGCTGAAATACAGTTAAAAACAGTAATTTTTTCTGTTATATTTTTCTCAGTGTATGATAATCAATTTATGACCTTAAAGTCAATTTACAAAGAGACATTTATTAGAAAATTTTACTATATTTTATAATAACTCGAGGATATGTGTGCATTTATTGTATTCCTTATATTATATATTACTTTAAACAAATATTAGTACTTGTATCACAAATATCCAAGATTCGAGAAATTTAGGCCATGCCTCTCTCACATTCACACTCGAGTTTAACAAAGACCACTATGATTGTACTGTTATACGTTCTATTCCTAGATAACATTTGTTTCAAATATATTATTAAAATGTATTTGATAAATTTGTCTATATCATATTGTAAGAGTATTTTAAATGCACGAGTTATTACACTGAGAAAAATATAACAGAAAAAATTACTGTTTTTAATTGCGTTTCAGCTACATGTCCGTCTTTCAATAAAAATTATTGTTCTTTAAAAGCAAAGACACACCTATAAAAAAAATTTATATAGGTTGTCATATTTGCTAAAACATATGTGGCATATATGCAGGCATATATGTAGCATATATGCCACCTATATAAAACTTTTTCATGGGCAAATTTTAAATGTTATATTTATAGATAAAACAGAAAATTTTCCTTTTAAAAAACATTTATTTTTATTGAAAGACCGATATATATCTGAACCAAAAATTAAAAACAGTACTTTTTTCAGTCACATTTTTCTCAGTGTATAAAATATAGTAACAAGTACTGACAAATTTCTCTCAGGGTGTGTTAAATTTGAATCTACAACAGCTTTCCTGCTTTTTGCAAATAAAAACGACGGAGTTTGGCAGCATTAAAAATCAATTTCAGTTTATGATTTAAAGTTGTCGGATACGGGCTGTTCTATTTTGTCTAGCCTGCGTCACAGTTGTGTAGGATTACCCATCCCACTGTACACACGGATGAAATTTTGCCGCACAGCGGTATTAAATATGTTCGGCCCGTATCAATGCTCGGCCTTTCTTTCGCTTGCAACTGACAATTCTTATTTATTACCATGGTCCGCAAATGTGCATTGCACTATTTCCGAAAAGTTGCTCATTAATAATTCTTTGTCGCAAAATTTAGATTACTTCACTTGGTCATTTCGTTCATTGAATAATAAAACTGAGTAAAAGCTTGGCACACGGTACGATTCATACAAATAAATGTACATTTATGCGGAAGTGTCGATAAATCAATAATAAATTAGGACCTTATTATATTAAGTACAAATGCCGCATCTAAAGTGCTGAATATGATTTTAAAGCAAAAACTGATATTTCGGACGTAAACCAGTGACAAAACATACTTTTCGTTTCACCGGGGGAAGGAGGGGGGGGGGGAAAGATATAATTTAATCTTTTTTCCTTCCCTTCTTTCGTCAAATAATTTGCTAATTTAATGAAACCCGTGAAATATACTTTACAATTTGGAAGGAATTTAATTTCGTTATTCGTCGCAGCCAAGAAATGCACATTTCTCTTGAAAAGTCTCGGAAAAAGGAACAAAGGAACAGCGGAAAAGTGGTTCGAATTGTAACCAGAATCTGTGTCCCTTGAGAACCCTAATCTGTCTTGATCACGTGAGTTCGTACACTCTTTACGGCGGCATTAAATTTATTGTGTCGGCTGCGGTCACCGTAAGGGAAAATTTGTCGCGCAACGGTGATTCATTTTGAAGTTGTTGATTTCGTGGATTCGTACTTCTCTGTTTGAAAAATGTGACGAGCGATACATGCAGAGAATTGTATGAACTATTCTTGATGCAAACGTGGTAATATAAAGTGGAAAATTTGTTTGCATAACTTTGTTGACGTTATTTAACTCCAGTAAAAATGAAACATATATGGACATATATGTTTTTTCTTAATTTATATATGTTAATTATTGGTTTCAATATGAGGACATTATTAAAAGCATATATGGCTAAAATATTATATCAATTATTGCCATATATCGACCATGTGCGGACATATATATATTAAGAAAAAGCATATATTTGAAAAAAAGCATATGTTTGATTTTTATTATGAAAAATATTATGTCCAAAGCTTTAATTAACATAATACATTATAAAAATTAAAATATCAATTTAATTATAGATTTGTATTTAATTTTGCGATTCAAATACTTCATGGTATGTAAAAAAATCCCTCTCCTGAATTCTCAACGACCTTCGTTTCTTTCCATTTTTGCCCAAGAAAAAAATATCCGAACAGATTTCATTTCATCAATTTCACCAGCGAGTCAATTTTTACTTAATCATTATTCGTAACGATTCGTTAGACACCCACATGGAGGAAGTTTTATCTTCTTGCTATGGGTTACAGTTAGATACAACTGTACGTTGTCGTTGATGAAAAATTGACGTCGAACGTACTACAAAGGGGGACACTTCTTGCCTTATCATTAACGATGTAAAAAAAAGCATCTCAGAGTTTTTCAGAAAACTGATCAACATTTACTCCGGCATTTCTTATTCCGTCCATTTCGCGATAAAGTGCACCGGGAGACTTCATTTTGCTTTTTGCATCACGTGTAATTTCGCGGAGAAAAACATCTCAGATAATATAATTTTTATTCGCTGTTTATAATGCGTATCGGCGATGACGCGAAATTCACGTCATACCGAGCTATTTACCCATTAAAAAAAATGTATATAGATTGCCATATATGCAGGCATATACGTGGCATATATGTGGCATATATACGGGCATAGATGTGGCATATATGCGGGTATGTTTCTTAAAACATAAATGCCAACATATATGCCGCATATATACTACCTATATAAAATTTTTTCATGGGTACAACGGTTGAAAATTCCATTTTATTAATTTCGTAATTGCGAGTGTCAACTGTTTATATATATAAATCAATCGTGCATAATTACAACGTACTTTTCGCAAACAAAGGGCGGTGATTTATTACCCGGATTGATAATTTCCTTTTCCCGAAACCTCTTTTATCACGGATTTTCTTTCAAGAGATTGCGTCGCACGAAAAAAAAAGAAGAATTTGCAAAGCATTATTAATGGACGTTAACGGTTTCATTAACCTTTCGAGTCCGCGGGATACACAGAAGCGCCGTTTAAATGCGACCTCGCATCAATCGAGTTCGTTTCGAGACTTCGCTTAGCATATAAATATTATTCCTTCTCTCATTTTGCTCGTGCATGTTTTATTTCATGCAGTTCCGCGGAAAGCGCAGTTTCCGCTTGTCGTTCAACGTTGTTTTATGCCCTTCAACTTTTCTGTTTTGCTAAACGAAACGTGTAATAAAATTATTGTGCAACGTTGTCGGACGAATTGTAGCTTCCACTGTTTTCCCCTTCTCGCTCTCCTTTTATTCTTTTTTTCCCCCATTTCTTAATTATTTCTACTTTTCTCTTTTATCATTCCCCGTCCTTTTATTTATTCGCTTGCTTAATCTTTTTGGGTTAATGCATTGCCTTGCAATTACGATATAATACGTTTAATTGAAAAAAAAAAGAATTAAGAAAATAATTGTTATTTATTAAAGAAAAGGAGAGAAGTTTTAGTGTGAAAATTTTTAAACATAAATTGAAGTAATTCGATATACAATTTTCTGAACTAATATGTAGACAGCTTTTTTTTTTCTTTCACTAGCTAAAGCTCAAGGGAATGATAACTTGGGTTTTAGCATTAAGCTTCTGTGGTTTTGAACGTGTTAAGAAGCTTTCGCGTCATGGACGTTAGAAGCTCTTCGTCTATGGACTTTATTTTGTTGCTCGTATTTTTCTGACTTGCGTCTGTTAATTTGTTACTTCGGTTTTTTTTGCTTTCGATCGTTGTAAACATGAAATGAAAAAAAAGACAGTATTTAATTGCGTCCGTTAGTTATAAGAATTGTTTAATATTAATAATAAAAACAATTTCAAAACGAGAAAATTATGTTTAAATCATTAAAAAAAGAATCGATGAAATTTTAATATTACCCATGACAAAATTTTATATAGGTGGCATATATGTCGGCACATATGTTTTCAGAAACATGCCCGCATATATGGCAACCTATACATTTTTTTTTCATGGGTAGGCGTCACCCATAAATAATTGTTTTCACTACTGAGGTAAAGTGAAACTTAAACATCATATAATAACAAAATATTTTATTAACAATACAAGAAATTAATGGTTCGTAGTACAATTGTTAAATTTTATAAACAAACGCCTAAATTTTATGTATATTTTATATATAATAGCTACTATTTCATAGAGATATAAATTTGGTCAAGTTTCCCCTTTTCGCGAGATCAAATACAATCTCTGAAACTAAACTAGTCATTTGTTTATTGTTAAAAAATATATATATGTATCTCTTAATAAATACAGTTCCAGAAATATACTAATTGCGCCGAGAAATATTTCGTTCGTGAAAGTCACTCAAATGGTCTGTTCGTAGTTATGAATAATGAGTGGAAGGTGATGAAAATTTCAACTATTTTACACATTGTTGCAATGCCCATTGACTCGTTCAACGAAATATTTTTCGCGTGGTGACATTTGTTCGTAAAAGAACATTTGTAGAGGCATCGTTCAACACCATTTTACATTACTTGCGTACATTCTTCGTTTGGTTAAGCTGGAAAAAAGTTTAGATATGTTCATACAATATTCAATCGTTTTTAGTACTCCACGAACTAATTTATTTATATACATCAAAAGTTATCTTTCAAGATAACATTTTTTAAAATGATGGCTTTTATCGTATGATTTATTTGAATTTAAAATAATTTTATGTATTTTACTTAGCAATTTAACCAGCGATTTATTTTGCAGGTGTGAAAATACAAGGAGAGACAAGATTAATAAAAATTACTAAACTTGTTAGTAAACTGGTCATATATTTAAAAAGATTGAAAAATTAATATCTTAAATTAGTAAAATGTACCAACATGTTGAGAAATATTGTCAGCTTTCAAACAATAATTATTCACAAGCTCATACGCTTTGTTAACTTTAGATAGTAGTTTTTCTTTTTTTTTTACGTATACGACCAATTTACTGTCAATATTGGTAAATTTTATAAGACCTTTTCTCCCCATGTGGGATGACAAAAATCATATATTGGATTCACATAAAAGTAATGCTGATCTATATTAGTGAAATCAATTAAAATGTAAACAAGAGACAATCAGCCATTCGCATCTTGTTTACATTTAATTATCTCTTCTTTAATTAAACCAGGTGTATATTAGTAATGGGATTATTAAAAATACATTCACAATATATTATTGATAGAAAAATACATTTTTAAACTATTCACAGTATAGTACCGGTTTATCATTATTTTAAATATTGCTACTACATTCTTAATGTACCTCTAATACATTGCTCAATGTAGACAGTAAAGAGAAACGTTTCGTCGGTTGTCCTCAACAAAGTTAATTGACATTTTAATGAATAATTTTCCTCGGGAGAATATATTTCCTTAGAATATCATGTTATAAACATTTTGTTTTTCAGTTTAGAACGAGATACTTCTATATGATCATTGCAATGTGAGAAAGATAGCAGAAATTGTAACGCAGAAATGGTAAATTAATATTTTGAATGTATTATCAGAAATCAATCATGTTTTAATAAATTTAGATATCTTAAAATTATTTTCGTACGTGAGAAATATAAAAGAAATTTATTACTTTACATTACTTGTATATTAAGCATATAATATAAAATACTTTTTTCTAGCGCACATGTAATATAATTTTTTAAGCTTTAATATACTAAATAATAAAAAAGAGATAAAGATTTATTGCTTGCAAATTTCTGACTTTAATAACTAAATTTCACCTGATGCATGAACATTTTTACAACGTAGTATGGTTAATATTTTCATTTATGTTGCACGTTAGCAAATATTTAATTGGAAATATGGAAATAATTTTCATCTCTGCTTTATGATATAGTATAAAAACTTTTATTTCCCTTTGTTTTTGGCTTAATAGTAAGTCCAGTACCGTTTTTATGACAAATCCAATATATTATTTCTTGCCATCAAATTCTACTTAGTTTTGATTCAAATCGTTCGATTTCAAAAATCACCATAATTAATAATAGTACTTTTTAAAACATTTTTTTGTCAAGAAAAATATTTTTCTATTAGAATTATATTTCATTAATTGCACTCTTGCAAGTATGAATATTTTTTCACATTATTTCTATGATTTAATAAAACCTGAAAGACAAGAGATAGAGGTTCGAAATTTTTCTGAAACGCTTGACAGTTTTTGGTATAAAATAGCATTAATCGTTATACCGCTATCATAACTTCATACACGCGGAGAAATAATGGAACGTATTACTATATGTGCTATTAAAGTTTTGATGGGAACGCCCAAGTTATTAAATTTAATTTTTCCACATTGTAAAAATATTACCATGATGTATAATAATTCAACCCTGAGATTCGATCTCAGCATCTTTACTTTTATGAATTTGACATTTCAGACTAACCTCTCTACTTTATGTCCGTCAATTTATAGAATTGCGTACATAGTAAACAACTTCAATATTATAATGACAAGTTCAATTATTACGTTGTAAATTGTAAGCAATTCAACATACAATTTTAGACTTTTAAACTTGATTTAAAATAATATATCGTTTAATTTACTCCAAATTTAATATTCCTGTCATAAACTGTGACAGTATATATTGAAAATTTTCATCAATTATTTCTCCCCGTTGTATAGTTGAAAAAGTTATTATACAAATTACTAGGCTATATAATAAATGCAATAGTTGTCTAAATGAAATTATAGTTAAGTAGATTTTTTATTTTTCGTCACTGAGGGCGTAAAATGCTATTTCACACTCTAGGGAGTTTCGGAAAAATGGCATTTCTCACTCTCTCGTGTTGAAAAATATCGTACGCACCATGGGAGATTTACGAAAATGCATATCTCATGCGATTACAAACCTCGCCTACAGCTCAGCTTGTAAATTTGACACGAGAAGATGGATTTTTATTTGAATTTCCTTTGGTACATCAGTAACTATAAAATTATAAAATTCGTTTCCGACCCCACGGTTTAAAAAGTTTCACAATTGAGTATCACGTCTACTATTTTTACAACGTAATTAACATTTATGAAAGTAGTTTCTTTTATCACACTGTGAAGGAATAATTTCTATGTTATATCAAGAAGAAGAAATGAAAAGGAATTTTACGTCGACGATAATTTCCGAAATGATAAAAATGGAATAGAAAAATAGATTCATGTATTCTTTTGTCCCATTTTGGAAACGGAAATTTGTCTTTTTAATTCCTTTTAATTGCTTCTTCAATATAAAGGTAGCAACTTTTGAAATTTCAACGTGTTCAGTAAGAGGTAGACGTTATCGTTACATAATTTATAATATTTGAATATTTGCTGACAGATTTTGATTTATTTTGAATTATTTTATTTAATTTTTGGTTACTTTATTTAAAATAAATATAATATTCTTCGAATAAGAATAAGAAAAAATTTCAGAGAAGTTTTGAATAATTTATAGATTATACAGTCAAACCTGTGAGGAGTCGCCCTGTCAAGAGTCGCGATGAGTATGTTTGAGTAAATACATACATAAAAACAAATACAACCATCTGTCCCCACCACAGCTCGTTTCCCCTTATTTTGTTTAAA
>JABFPN010002295.1:0-23036 GCA_022817305.1 Leptoteleia sp. ZL-2020
TCTAACGTTCTCTCCAGAACGTTTGGTGTGCAAGTGTTCTGTGGGGAACGCTTTAATTTTTTTCAGAACGTTTTATTGCCGTTCCCGTTCTTTTCGGAACGCTTGAAGAACGCCTGTTTTTACAGTGTAAGCATCATTCGCGTGCGGCACATTTGTGGAATTTGAACAAAAGCCACGGTGAAGTCACGCGTGGTAAATGCTGCCGCAAAAATGGCAGATTCCGCGTAAACAAAGCTTTATATAATTTGGCCGCAGGTTCAACCGTCTGTGCCACATTTGCCCCCTCGTGTGGCTCACCTATATCTCTCGTCTAAATTCCACGAATAAGACTCGCGCGATTGTTACTGCCGCTGTGGAATAAATTTTCACGTGGTTACAGTCAATCGAGTCGCTTAAAGTAGCGCACCTGCCATTGTTCCATTTTGTATAACAATTTGTTTAATCTTTGGCATTATTCTTTTATATTAATCTCACGCAACTACGAGGAATTTAATTTTAACTTTCAAGTGTTACTTTGTTGCATTATTTTACCATTCATTTTCATGTTCGTGTCACGATTATCGCTAAGCTGTAGAGACTTATTGGGAACAAGAGAAAAGACAATGCCGATTTGTCATTTCTCATTCTAAACCGAGATACTGTGGGACAAATTAATTTGAAAAAAATTACTATAGTTTGCAGCAAAGGAACCTTATTGAGCTAATTTCTACAGGTTTTTTTTTTTTTTTTTTACAAATTTACTGATTTAAGGATATCTTATAAACTCTTTTAAACTGTATCTTTCAAGTACGATAAGAAGATGTCATTTGTCCCCACTTTTAGATAAAGAAAATAATAACTTTTATTCCAACTTTTTTCTGAGCGTATGGAAAAGAATATTAAGATTATTTCGTTACATAAAATACGCCAAGCTGACAATTTATTAGAGTTGTAAGGAAATATACATGAAAACAGTAACATCAGTAATTTTTCGGAAAAATTGCCCTCAGTGTATGGCAATGAATGGTGGGACACGCTACTCCAGTTGTATTTACCTGTTTCTTTTTCTTCCGTGTGTAACACGATTCACCAACATCGCCAGCTTAGCTTGGTACCTTTTGTCACCGAATTCTGGACAGTGCCAAACAGCCACGTGTCCGGAATAAATAATTGCCGATCGGACACAAAGCTTTTCCGACGTCGATATTCCGTACGTTGCCTCAATGAATATTCATCTTTCGGCGGTGTACTCGTACACGTGCATATCGTACAAACGTGGCTAACACGTTAATTTAAATTGATTGCATTTGATTATTCGTCATATTAAATTACTCAACTTGTGATCTTTGTTTCCGTACGGTCATACTGTTTGCGCGGGTTTCACGAAAGTGAATCCAAAACAAACAATGACGTCGGCTTTTTGTAAACCTCGTTTTGGAACACTTTCGAGTCCGAGGTCCTTTTAATAGCTCGTAGCCTTGCTGAAAAGGCTCTTTGACGGAGACGAATAATATATTTAAAATGAAAACACCTTTTGTACTTGGGCATTTGTGAAATCATTGCCTCATTTTCGCCGGCACGTAAAAGTCGAAAATATAAATGCCTAAAAGTGTGTCAGCGTGTAGGTCAGTTTTTGAATTTGACTACACAGTCGACGCGATGCCGTTTATTCCGCCCCACAAAAGCGAATAGTAATCGTTGAATCTGATTTGGGCGGAATTTTGAAAACACACCGAGCGGCCAATCAATAATGCATCGCTCATTAATTGAATGTATAATTAAGTGTGTCGCGGTTGATTGATTTTAAATTATATTTAGAAATCCGAGCGTCGCTCGGGCGTTAACAGTTTCGACGAATTTCGCTACTCGACCGCGACATTTGTGTCGGACGGCGCCAGCGTTATTTCGCAAAGTTCGCCCGAGTCATTATTTCAGCCGTTCTTGAAACTTGATAGTTTTGATTCATCAGGTATCTTGAATCCATCAGCCAGCTCCAACTTTTAGTCGTTAAATCGTCATTGCATCACAGATAAAACTTGAAAAGTTTCATCCTGTTATACAGTCTGTCTTTTCCAACTACTGTTCGACATTATCGGATTTGAGATTTCGATGAATAAAATAGTCTTCGAAAGTGTTCCGCCACTCGAGTTAAAGCGTTACTTTTAGTTTGATGGTAAAGTTGTAACTTATCAGGGGAAAGAGAAAGGAATTAAATTTCGTCGGCTATTTTACCGTTAAAAATTGTCAATCATCGCGCGACTAATTTATCGACAAAATTTTCGTTTTTGTTCTCATTTAACTTGGATTTGTATTTCTCTGCTCTTATTTCCGCGATGAATTCTTTTCGAATAATTTTAATCACTCCTCATTTTAACTTTTTCAATACATTTTTTCCGCGCTGTCATTTTTGTTTTCTTTCTTTCTTTCTTTCTTTCTTTCTTTCTTCTTTTTTTTCTCTCAGTATTTTCACTTTTTCGATTCCGTGAATAACGTGGAAACTTTTTTCCTTAATTTATGAGCGCTGTCGCTCTTTTTCACTTTTCCTTCCACACACACACACACACACACAGAGTTCTTGTATCGAAAAATATGTGGGCCAGGATGTCGCTGCATCTTACACGTCTCATCTTCGTCATCAAATATCATTTTCTACAGATGTTCTTTCAAATGAAATCAATCGATTTATATCAAGGACACGTTTCCCATTTTATTACTGCTATAAAAGTCTTACAAAATAGATTTTAATGGTCATCGTAACAAAACGATGATACCAAAATCGCGAGACGATATTTTATTATCGTTTTACATTTTGCGGTTTTATTTTTTATAAATGCTACTAAATTGAATATAATCTAATGTACATTCAATTTATGATCGTAACATTATACTGGATATAAGTACTAGTAATAATTAATCAGTATAAATTATTTGTTTATTAAGTAAACAAAAATATTGAACAATGAAGTGACTTTGTTCTGCATTGCTTGTGTATTTGTATCTGTTCAAGTCAGAATTGTTTGTAATTATCAAAGGAAAGTTCTGTGAATCCATTAGAAAATTTATTTGCATTTCTTGAAATATTAAATCTAATTGATTTTTTTACCATAAATTAAATGTCAGCTTAAAGTATTAAATATATTTATGTTTTATGCTTGAATAGATATACCGACGTTTTTTTTTAGATAGTTTTGTTTTTAACCCAATATTTTTCAAACATTTTTTTTATTCATATCTGCGCTAACAGTCGACTCAACTTTCAGTGCACTGGGTTTTATAACGAGGCTATACCAATTTTGAATGTTTTGACATTAATTCAAAAAAAAAAAAAAAAAAGTTTCGAACGAATGGCGATATTTTCCTGAGAAAATAAACGTTCCACGTGCTCGGAAATTTAAAGGACAATCGTAACTGTAAACTTTTTCAATTAGATCAGTCGGAGATTCATGGCCACTCAGTTTTATACGATTCAAACGCATCAATTGGTATTCCCAGTTGTGGCTTCCGTTACGATATGTTTGATGCCTCTTTGCTTATTTTGTCATTTTCTATAATCGTTTGTTTCGTCAGTTTTTAGTCCCTACATAACAATATTATGAATCGTTACAGAAAGTTTTATCATATAAACGATGTTGGAACAGATAAAATCGAATGCAATATTTGTCTAGTCATTTTTTAATATTAATATGTATTTCAAAAGCTGTGACATTTTTATAACGTGAAACTTTTTTTCTCTGTTACAGGTAAGATAATAATTGAGCTGCAAAGTTACATTCATATTCAAACAGGTATTTATTATTAACTGAAAAAAATAATCAATAAAAATAACTAAAAATCTTTCGACTAGATGAAATGCATCAATTAAATAACTTTATCTGAAATATTAGTTTATTATGACAAATTATAGTTAAATCTTAATCGAAAGTATTAATGTATGAGATATAAACAAAAAAAACTGCCTCTCGATGGGCAAAAGAAAAAAAAAAAAAAAAAAAAAAAAAAAAAAACGAGCAAATATGTGTGAAGTATGAAACCGTAGAAAGGAGGACACTGAACCGTAGAGGTAGGAGAAGAAGTAGTCATTTTCAGGGGCCCCTGAAATATAGGGATGCGTTGAGGAAGAGAATGTGACGGAGAGAAACGAATTGAGTTAACTTTCTCCGCTGATCGACCTACTGACCGTGATATTAACTGTTTAAAGATATCCGTCGAGTGAATTTCTAATGGTACGGCAGATATGCAAGTGTCATCCTTCTTTTTATTATCTCGGTTTCTTTTTATTATTATTATCATTTATATTATTTTTGTTTTTAACTTGTTGTATATTTAAATATTATACAACTAAGTATAAAATAATATTAATAATAATAATAACAATAATGGTGAGTGACTCGTCGATAACTCTTGTTTCTTTTCTACACAGGTATTTCTTTGTCTTATTATTTTCTTAAAGATAATCTGATTCTTATTATCTCGAGCCCACATAATTTCAAGCTGGAATACAGTCGAAAGAAACGTATTGAAATGTTTCATACATAAAAACATAATAGCATGTTGGAAGAAAGTTGCAATAAACTGAAATTGATTCATTTAAGCGATCTAAATTGATCAGAAATAGATTTCAGTTCTTTTCACTTTTTTTTTTAATATCAAGGTGTAACATGTATTTTTATATTACCGAGGAAACACAAATTTTTTTAATACAAAAATCATCTCTGGAGGAATCTTTTTAATTTAATTTAATACAATAATTTATAAGTATTGTATATATACGTTACTCGTAAAAACTAATAAATACTATGTTAACTATTTAAATAGTTAACCTTCGTGATCGCTGTAAAAGCTTGATCCTAATTATCAGTTTTGGAGCTAAAATAACGGTTCTCGTTAAATTAACCAGTATTTCGGTTATCACGAAAATGAATTAGATTTATTTTTCTCTCGGCGCAGTTGTATCCCGTAAATATATGCGTATCTTCTAAACAATGAAAGGAAAAAGTAAATGTCTGTGACGTTCCTATTATTTCATTGATAAATACTGCATTTCTTTCTTTTTTTTTTTTTCCATCAGAACAATGGTAAAAGGTTTGTTTAGATCTTCGAATAACAAACGAATCCCATACCCGATAACAGTTGTTTTTCCATTTACCTCACGTAACTATTTGCAATTTTTATTCCACAATAATCAAAGGTCGAAGGGCTCGGGTTGCATTTTGCATGAAAGTGCTAAATTATTGCCGAGTGTAATTCATATCATTGAATGGAATACGAAATGCGACAGTTAAAAATCGCGCGACTAGATTCAAAAACATTTTGTTGCTGGCATTCGCAAATAATGCATCGCGCGGAATGCGAAATTTTCAAGAGGTTAAAGGGACTTGAAATTTCGTTGGAAAGTTTCATAAAATTGTCTTCGTCGTCTTTGCTTTCGTTAGGAAAGAATACAATGGTAGTCCATAATAAGTGAAACCTTGACTGACTTGGCGTTCTCGAGGAATATTTGTTTAGAAACCCCTTCGTTTACTTTGAAAATGGTGGCTGAAATAGGTCTGTCATTGTGTCAACGGAATTGCACGTTGTGCAGCTGCACGTATACGCACACCCACTCACACACACACGCACACATACACTCGTGCCAAGTAAACAGATAATAAAAAAGGAATAAAGCGAGAGGAGGATAAAATAAGAGGAAAAGGCGAGCGCGAGCGACAACACAAATGAAATGAAGAATTCGACGAGGAGCAAACTCTTTTCCTTTTTCTCTTTTGTTTATTAACAGCAAGTTAATGAGTTTAATTAAAACTGAAATTTTCGACCGCCGATCAACTCGCTTTAATTGCATTAGCACGGGCGCGGTTGCGCGAGCAAAGGGGGAGGAAATAATAAAGTGAAAGAGGAAGAAAGAGGCGATATCTCCAAATCTTGGATTTGTTCTTTGTTGATACTTTTAAGAGGGCGCGGAATGCGGCAGACGTGTATCGGGAGGGGGCGAACTCCGCTGAGAATTTTGTATGGAGAAGACGAATCTAACAAGGGACGTAGGAGCGAGGCCGAACTTATCCGGCGAAGCCGATCTGATCTATACTTTGTCGGGCGTAATTTTCCTTAAGTTTCGAAGATAAACTCGCAGCGAAGCCGAAGTCTCATTGAGATCCCCGAATAGGCCAATCGAGACTAATATCGAAGTTTTCGAAGCTTTCGGAGAATACGCAATTTTGAAAATGAAAACCCTTCGGCGAACCGTTTAGAATAGTTGCCACACTTTGTTGGATTCTTCGGAACTTATTATTGTATCGGAAGAATGACAGTTTTATCTCTTCAAATCGTCGAATAACTTCGTTACAGTTTTAAACGTTCCAAGTTGGATGGCGGATTCGAACTCTTTCGTTTACTGTTATTCCTTTTATCGAATTAGACCACTTTTTCCAGGACAATTTCAAATCAATGGTCGTGTTGGTCGAAAACATTAGGCATTAATATTTATTCATGCAAATTGCGTGACATTAAGCCTAACCTTTACCCCGTGGCTTTATTCAAGCGTGTAACAGTAACGTCACGTGCCTGCCGAGGTTTTCAGATTAGAAAAAAATACGTCAGCCTGTTCACGCACGTTGAAAGCGCCGGTTATGCCTTTTATCTCCGCGAGGAATCGGTAATTAAATTGTCAACGAATTCAGCGTCGTTCGTAGTAACTTTCAGCGTGTAATCCAAAACTCTACCTCGTAGGTGTTCACCATTTATTATTAAAGCAGTCAAACAGTGTATCATAGAGTTTTAATGGAAATGAGCGTTCGGGGTGTAATGAACCACGGCAGAGCTTATTTAAATTTATACGCACAACTGTCTCTGTTGGCTTAGCGTTTCGTTTAGTTTATTTATATCACAACTTATTTATCACAGCATTTAGACTTATTTATCACAGATAACAGACTACATGCAATAAGTGCATGTGAAATAGGTATTGAGACAAGAAAAGTCCACTTTCAGAAAAAAGATTTGTAAAAAACTTTCTATGCTTGTCTTATTTTAAAAAATACTGTGCTAGTCTAGTAAAGTAATATTGAAAACGTCATTATTATTGTTCAATTGTAAGCATATTTTACTAGACTTGCATGATAATTCTTGGAATTAGACAAGTATATCCGCGTTTACTACAAAGTCTAAAAATTTTTATTTCGTTACTTTACTATTACAATAGTAGAAATGAAATTGGCCGGGCTAAATTGCTAAATTGGCCCCGAATCTACAAGAGTAATGGCAAACATGATTGCATTTTGCCTAATAAGGGCCATGCCTATTTTTATACAAAATGGCAACTTGATTGTGGAATATAATAGTCCTGTTTTGGGGCTTGTTCTTTGATATACACTGAGAAGAAAGATATATCACAAATTACTATTTTTTGTATCAATTTGAGGATATATTGGGAAAGTAATTATTTCTACTGTTAATAATAGTAAAATTTAAAAGTCATGTAGTAAATATTAGTACAAATGTAGTACAAATTGCTTTGATAATTATCATTTTTACTATTTTTAATAGTAAAATTTGTCACTCTTCAGAGATATCCTCAAATGGATATAAATTGTTTTCAATTTTACTATTACTTTTTTCTCAGTGTACGTTCAACTAAATTTTTGCTTGTAACCAAAAGTCTTCTGAATTGGATAAAATGGCAAAAAATGGTTCAGGATCGGTTAAACACGATAAAAATGAAAACGTGTGATTTTATTAACAGTTATTAAATAACTATTTTTCAAAACGACTATACAGTTTGGTTAAAACTGAAATACTAAAAAGAAAAAAAAGGCAGAGACGACGGAAGAAAAAAAGCAATTAATGAAACGACCGAAAACGAGTTTGCTTTGGGAATAAAGATGCTTGAATACGAAAAGTGGATAGGAATGGCATGAATAACGGAGAAAACGTTCGAAAACATGATACAAAATTCAGCACATCCATCGTCGATGCAGTCGTTCGACGATCACGAGAGACGAGGAGTCAGTTTTCCTTCGTGATATGCAAGAATAAAGTGGCAGTGGCCAAGGCAACGACATCGGCGATAACAACATGCGAGCGTGGCTTGTATGCGAATTGCGGCATTTTGAGCATCCTTGAATGATATGCGCCACAATGACGAATACCTGCACGCCCGCGCGCGCGCGCGCGGCATCTCTTGTCGCCGTACACGTAAATAACAACTTTTTACATCGCACACATTTTCTGTTGTGCATGACAAACCAGCCGTGTCGTCAGATTTTATTTACGCTTTTTCCACACTTTTGTAAATAAATATAGCTTCAAACATTTTCTACATCTGTAAATGTGGATATTTTTTTATTTTTTTTTTTATTTCGATCTCGTTCTTATTGTATTTCTCCTTCTATTTGTATCTTTTATTTTAATTTAAGAAGATGATTTCAATGGACGAAAATTCTTTAGCCCCCATTTCAAACGATATCTCATTCTTTTATGTAACTTATAAAAATAGAATTAATATTCTGGTAAAATAAAAATAAAATTGTAAAGCAAGGTTTGGAATGTACTTTGTGTATGAAAGCAACGCTCGAAAAGCTGCAATATATTTGTATTTTAACTTTGTCTGCATTATGAATTGAGCCAATGACGCCGTTGACGGTTATCAAATAATACAACTTGGCCTTTTTGTAGAGACTGATACAATGAACTTGAATGGTTCGCATTTCCAAGAGTTCCCAATGCAGGTTAAAAGTGCAGACATTTCATAGAAATAAAATTTAATTGTACTTTAAGGCAATCTCACATAAACTGCATCTTGGGAGAATGTGTGTTCATTTAAAATAGGATAATCTTTAAAATAAATGCACTTTCTTGGTTTTATGGCATGTAATAAATGCAAATAGAGCATTATTAATTTGGAATATAATTGCTTTTACTAAGGCTAATTGCTTTGAATTGTTTTTACTACATCTTCTTCTGAATATTGAATAATGAAAATTAAAAACGTAAAAATGTAATAATAATTTGATGGGGTGCAAACTGATATGATCTCATAATGAAACATTGTGTGCGAAACTACTGTGTGTATCAGCTTGAATATATTTTAACAAGTTAATTATAAATTTTTTGTAAGACAATAATTCTTTCAATTTTATATAAAAATACGCAGAGATATCTAAATTTATAAATAACATACATACATGTATTATTGTTGCAAACATAACAATTCCTGGTATTTTATTTTGTGTTTTGGAATGTAAGGTATCATCGACTGGTTTAATTAAATTACATCAGTTTTTGTAATTACATTAACTCTTCTCATGTTCCATGTAACTTTTCCACTGAATTTTATTGATTTTTTTATAAATCCGAATTTATAATAGTTATACTTGGACATTTTATTTTAAAACGTATATTGGAAGAATTATTAATAACAGTATTATTCGGGTAACATCCTTGGTATATTTAATTTGATAAATTCAAAAATCATGTACATAATATTAATTCATATTTAATAAATGATCGTATATTCATGGGTATATTGATATAATATAAACTCTGTATTATTAATGATATTCAAATTAAAATGATTGATATTCTTTGTATAAAATGAAACGATAAATCACTGTTCCATTAATATTTTATTAAAATGGTACTTTAGTTCGTTAGTTTCGTGTGAAGGATATGTCAAACTATTAAAGTAGTAGAATTGAAATGTTCCAACGAGTTAATTTGATCACGGAAAGTAAAATTATTTCAATTTCTCATACACAGCTAAGAAAATTAACACTGTATGTAAAATAAAAGTATGACTCATGCCTATTATTATTATTTGTTATATATTAAATTTGAAAATTGTTTACATCTGTTCATAGTGTCAGTCTCTTTGACTGTATATGAAAATTTAACACAATTTTCTTTTCGGTCGAGTTGGTTTTTAAATTCGATCGTATAATAAATTTAACATTTTGGCACACCAATGACAAGAAGTATTTATTTAATCATATACAAAGTAACTTTTCTCTGCGGGAGATATCGATCCAAAATTCGTTATTAATTTCACTGTTATTGTCTAGCAACATTTTTGCAATCGACTTTTAAAAACAAACAAATATTGTGTTCGTGGAACATAAATACATTTTCTGACGTTGGGATGTGGCCAATCGGGCGAGCAAATACTTCTTCATTCACATATGGGGCACATGGCCAGGCTGGGTTAGTGCGCATTGTGCATATACCAAATGTGCGCCCATCCCAAATGTTATAGTCATTCTTCTTTTCAGTCTTACTTACGTATGCATCCTGTAGATGGGTTCGTGGGTAGATACAGAGAAAGATCTGTGGTAACAGAGGGAAAGATACACATGCATGCACAACTGTAAACGAAAATTATTTTTAGACAATTTTTTTTGTTTTATTTGTATGAAACAGTTATTACAACACATGCAATGAAATTGATACTGGTTTGACAGAAAAAATTACATTAACTTGAAATAATTTTTATTTTTTAGTTGTTTTTTAAGTTTCAAAAATATTTCTATAAAATTTTTCTTGACAATTAATAGTGTATTGATGTATATATCGCTGTAACCACACTTATTACTTTTTAATACATACATTTAAAATGTATAAAAATGATTGTTTTTATTTACAATTAGAATATTATATAAATATTTTAAATAAGTCTTTCAGAAGTAAAGTAGTAATTAAATTATTTGTTAATTGAAGAAATAAAGTTGGGTCTGGTATTACGGTTCATAAGAGTTAGTGGCTAATAGGTGATTCCAGTAGAATTCTTATGGGAATTACCATTATATTACTTCTTCATGACAAAATTACATCCATTTTCATTGTATTATTAGAGATAAATAAGAGAATAAATTGTGTTGGCTCAACTTACAATGTTTTCCAATAAATCATAATTATTTATTAACTATTTCTAATGGCATTGTATAATTTTAATAAATGTAATATCTTGAACAACTGATAATATTTAAAATTATTATAGTATTTAAATTTTGAGTTTTATATAAATAGAAAATTCTTTGTTTTGTTTTGAAAAAAAAAAAAAATATAAACTTCCAATAAATATAACACAATGAAAATAATAACATTTTCATGGCCATTATCTCCTGAACACTGTCAATGACAAATTATTGTTTTGTTTACAAAAAGATTTTTACTATTAGTATTTCTTAAATACTTAATATACACAATGCTGCTTTGCTTAGAATAAATAATTAGTTATTATATTTCAAGCACATGAACATTAAAATAGAGTCTTATTGAAATTATATTACAAAGACTTACCAAAATACATTCAACGCTATAAAATTACTGCATAAAACCAATCATATTTTAACAGGCCTTAGTGGGAGCTTTATGAAAAATCATTTTTGCTTACGATTATATCTTCTTTTGATATTATTTTAATGAATATCATATGCCTTTTCATAAGCAGTGTTACCTGTAATAAAGTTTAATCATATTAAATTATAAACTTTTATTAAATACAAACATATAAATATCTTTCCATTTATAAATAATAATAAAAAAAAAAAAAAATAAATATTTATTAAACAGTAAATAAATTAGAAAGCAATGATTAAATCAATTTCCATGTGGAGTTAGTTAAAGTAAAATTAATTCAAATAGAACGTTGAAGTATAATTTGAAACTATTTTGTTCTCAGGCGAAATATGTTTTGGGGAAACGTGAGTTGTTTATAAACAAATACACAATAATCCTGGAGGCATTAATTATGAAACGTACGAATGATTTTGACGTACTCCCCAATTTCACATAAAGCCTACGAGAGGCCGAATTGTTCGGTAACAGAAACTGAATTTATTTCTTTGAGCGTATAAGCAGGCAGGGCGGACGTATTATATCTACCTGCTGATTCGCTTGCCAAGCATTCCGTCGGCGCTTGCTTGCTCGCTTGCTTGCTTTCACCACTGTTTGACGATGCGAACATGGAGCGTGCCTACCTTGCACTTGCATCGTTCGTATGTTTCGGCACGTACCGGGTATTCACGAGTCAATATTGCACGACATATCTGTCGTGGCAAGTGTTGCGATATATCCTTGCACTTCCCGGGATGTACAAACTATTCTCCGCAGGTGTTGAATGCACGCGTCACTTTTGCATATAAGAAGGTTCATCTTACGCCGTGTTAATATTTAGCGTTGAACTTGTCTCACGAGGGGAACTGAGTGCGACTCCAACGGATGAACTTTCTATCCTTTTCGTCCAACTTTAATTAACCGTGTAACATTGCTCTTGACATTTTTTTTTGTATAACTAATGCCTTTTTTTAAATATAACCTCTCACGGGAGGATATTTACAACAATATCCAACTTCAGTACATTGCCAAAACTTTCGACCGCTACGATATATCGATATAAGTGTCGTTTCACGCGCATGTGCCACGCACATGTATTCTATGGCATTTTCAAGCGGGTTGTTCCATTGTGTTTCGTGGTTCTGGAACGTTGGCGTAACAGTCCCGGGACAATTGCCGAGTTCCGAGTATTTTAACCTACAAGTTGTTTAAAACAAAGACAATTAAAAAACAAACAAATAGCTTTTAAGTTAAAATACGGAACTCGACAGCTGTCCCGGGACAGAACCACGGAACGTAGTGGAACATCCTGCTTGAAAATGCTATATGAACAAACACTTATGTATGCGTGAAGTATGTAACATTTATTATTTATTGCACATAACAAAAAGTTTTGTGCATGTAACTTATTTATTTAATAAAATTTCTTATATTCCAAAGTTTATTTTTATGCAGATCCGTACGCAATTACATCTACATTTTTTAATTTCGAACAATTTTTAGTACTGCAAATATTTTAAAATATTAAAATGTTATATTTTTTAAATTAGTATATTGCATATACTGATTTGAATACAAGGAAATATTTTATTATATCATATTATATGATAAATAATGATTTTTTTTGAAATTAATTATCTGGCGTCGGTAAGTCGATTCGAGTTCTCATGCTTGAAGTCGAGGTGGCGCCAGCGCAGGGAAGAACCCCCACCGCCGTTGGCCGTTACGTTTGCCTCAACGCTTTAATCGTTGTTCGGCCGCCATTGTGTAGTTTTTCATCGCGTCGCGTTTGTGTATTAATAATAATGTGCAGTTGATTTCCAACATTGTAAGAACATTTATTGTTTATAAACGGTTCATTTATTGATTATAAATGTTTGCATTTTAATAGATTTGCTGTTTTATTTAATTTTCAGTGGTTCATGTTACCTAAAACTTCGCTTCGTCATGATGTATAGGATTGCAGCATCACATTCGTAATTTTTGCTCAAACCCGGATTTATACTGATGAATATATGGATATAAGGTAATAGGTTGATTCATAATAATGGAAAATTATTATAATTAACTTATTAATATTTAGTGAAGTTGCTTTTATTTGAAAAGAGATTTTTTTATTGAATTTTCTAGATTTGAAATTTTATTTTCACGTGATTGCGCGTACGTTTATATTTAATTTTTAACTTTAAATCGTTTTGAGTTCTTTAAAATTAATATTTAACATATATGGGTTAAAATAGAAAGAAATTTGTTATATAATGTTGAGTTGTTGGTAATTAAATGTCCGTTGTCGGTGCATATTTATTCGAGTCTGATGTTTGATGGCGTCACCTCACGGTAACATGAAATATTTTTTCATTAAAAACGGTCCTTACGGTGATATGTAAAAAATCTGCTGTAACGGTATTAGTAACATTACTTTAATGGTTTCGTTCAATTCGTGTAATGTTTGATGAATTTGTATCTAGCGAGGAGGTTAGGGAATTTTTGGCAAAAACCCCTGCATGAACCTCCGCGCGTGATCGCCGTTGGCCGTTACGCGTGTCTCAATGCTTAGTCATTGTTCCGCCGCCATTGTTGTAGTATCGCGTCGCGTCGCGTCGCGTCGCGAGTTTTGTGTATTAATAGCAATGTGAAGCTGATTCTCAATAAAGTAAGGATTTGTATTTATTAATAATGGTTCACCTATGTATTTTAAATGTTTTTGCATTATAAGATTTGTCTTTTTATTCTTAATTTGAACGCATCATAGTGCCTAAAAATGTAGTATCGTGATGTGCAAGTTTTTTGTCTTACAACCGTACATTTGCATTCAATTTTGATATTTATTGATGGATATTTTCACTAATTAGGCGATGATCTGATTCATAATAGTAAATTCGTTTGTTTAATATAAGATTGATTTTACTTCAGATATTTTTTTTGTTTTAAATTGTTAATAAATAGAAAAATAAGAAAATTTTTTTTTGGTTTTTTAAGTTTTTTTTTACACAGTTTGCACGCGTTTATATTTAATATTTAATATTAAATCGTTTTTAACACTGCAAAACTTTCTTAAATATCAAATTATGATTATTCGAAGTTAAAATATTAAATATATTGGTTGAAGTAATAAGAATGTTTTGAGGCCGTGTTTTGATTCGCAATAACAGTGATCTTGTTTACTTTGAAGAATTGTTTTCCTTCGAAAAACGTAATTATGTATTTGTCTTTCTGCCGGCAGGCGTACCTCAGTGGTCTTGATTGGCGCTCTCTAATCGTCAAATCAAGCCAAAATGAGGGGGAACGCAGCTTGGATGGGTGACTCCAAGCTGTGTTCTTTTCTACAACTATACCTGCTGGCTAGACGAGCTTTCACGTGACCTCCATATCCGTGAAGGCTCGTCGAACCGTGGGTCGGATGCCACGTAAAATATCAGGCCCTTACGTACTGTGGATATTATCCCTTGCGTTCGTAAAGTCACCCGTTGCCGCTCGGGTGGCGACACCAGGTACGATTCTCAAGTCGTGCTGGTGTCGCCACTCAAGTGTGCATAAATATCACAAAAATTCTTTAAAATAATCTTAAAAATATTAATAAAACTTAAAAGCCTGTTACATAACATTTAAAAATTAATATAGTATAGTATCTAAAAATAAAAGTCACTAAATCTTTGTCAGTGGTATACGGAGCACTTGATCTGTAGCCATAACCCCAACTAAAAAAAAAAAAATATTTGTCTTTCTTTCTTGGTGTAATTTGATCTGTTATTGACGAATCGAAAATTAACGTGACTGGACAAGTAATTGATTTTTAAATTAGAAGTTGAAATAATAAAACACAATTTGTAACGTTGAGTTCTCGTTGCAAATAATATCGAATCGACGTCAAGGCAAACGCGAGCTTCCTGAAATATAACTTTCCGGGATAACTGCTTTCCATATAGTTGACAATGTCCCTCACGGCGTATTGGGGAGAGAGCAATGTTGCGCAATTTTTTGGTGGCAAAAAATTAAGTTTGAACTTCCGCGTTTGCATATAGCTATCACTTGGGAGAGACAAACTTAAATTTGAAGCACTGAATAATTCAATTTTCGTGGACGATGCAATTCGTTTTATTTTTCAATATTTTCAAACTGCACACATTTGTGTATTATGTGATATATATTTTCCATGAATAAAATATGTAATTTGTTAAATTATATAAACTTTTATTAAATCGTCAATTGCAAATGTGGCAATTTATAAGAAATAAATTAACGAAGGAAAAATTAATTTCAATTGCCGTGATACATATTTTTAAAATATTTTAACAAGATTTAACGGTATTTATTGTTTTAGAAATGCTGTATCCTTGTCTCAAATATAGAAATTTAACGGTTTTAATCAATTTAATTTATAATGAAATAATGATAATGAATTGTTGACCGATATTTGTGTGTGAAATTAATGTTAATATAAATATGAATGGTGTAAATTTTTAATTTATTCTATTAAAACAAATAATATTAAAAAAAAATTATGAAAAAGAAAAGTTGAACAGCTAATAGAATTGAAGAATAAAATTGTTTCTTTTTAATTTGTTTCTATCTTTCTTTTTCTTGAAATATCAAGTATAAACATAATATACTCGTAAACATTTAGAAAGGTGAGAGAATGAAATTTTGTAAAAGAAAAAGAAAACAGAAATTGTTCCGTTAAATTTGTATGGACATAAAACAGGATAGAAAAAAGTAAACGAACGTAATATAAAGAAGCTAAATCTAAAGTTTATATTTTGAAAACGTATTATTCTAAGGTCACATAAACATTAAATGCTATTTTCATTATTTATTAATTATTGTTTTGTAATACAGTGCACGGTGAATTATTTTTTTCCAATTTATTCACTGAAAATTATATTCTGAAAAATTAATTATTTATATAATACAAATTTTGTTCTCTGCTACATATATATGAAACTGATATAGACCATTTATGACACAAATATGACATATGGGGCATACATGAAACACATATAGAATACATATGGGGCATATATGGGATAGATATAGACAATATATGGGACATATCTGGAACAGGTATAGGCTATATTTGGGACAGAAATGACATGGTGCATACATGGAACTGATATAGAATATATATGGGGCATATATAGAACAGGTATATACCATATATGGGATATATATGAAATAGGTGTGGACCATGTATGGGACAGAAACGACATATGGGGCATACATGGAACAGATACAGACCATATATGAGACATATGGAGCAGATATAGACCATATATGAGACATATATGAAGCATATATAGACCATATATGAGACGTACATGGAACAGATATAGACCATGTATGAGACATGGAACAGGTATAGAACATATATGGGACATATATGAAACAATTATGGACCATATATGTGATAGAAATGACGTATGGGGCATACGTGGGAGAGATATAGAATATATATGGGGCATGAATGGAACAGGTATGGATCATATATGGGATGTGTGGAACAGATTTAGATCATATATGGGACATATATGAAACAGGTATGAACCATATATAGGTCAGAAATGATATGGGACATACATGGAACGGATATAGTCCATATGTAAGACATATATGGGACATGAAACAGGTATGAATCATATATGGGCCAGACATGGAACAGATATAAACCATATATGGGACATATATGAAACAAGTATGGACCATATATATGATAGTAATGACGTATGGGGCATATATGCAACGGATATAGTCCATATGAGACATATGGAACAGATATAAACCATATATTGGACATATATGAAACAAGTATGGACCATATATGTGATAGTAATAACGTATGGGGTATACATGGGGCAGATATAGAATATATATGGGGTATATATGGAACAGATATAGATAATATATAGGACATATATGGAACAGGTATGGACCATATATAGGACATGTATCTAACGGGTATGGTCCATATATCAGGTAATAACTATATGTGGGGCACATATGGGACATATATATCATATAACATTTTGCTTGCGTTATTCTATTGTTTTAATCCTTATAAAGAAAAAAAACTGTTAAACATTTGTTGAAACAGTAGACATTAATGTTCGAACACGTTCGAACTCGATAATTGACAGGTTTAATTAAAACTGCTGTTACTAAGGAATAGAGCAGAGATACCTACTGTATCGTGTTAGGTTGTTATTAAAATGTAATAACACCTGTTAATAAATTTCTTTTAGTGCATACTAGAACTCATAGCATGTGAATTCACACATATAAGTGTGATGCCCGAAAAGTGCATGTGAAATTCCAGTAGTAATCGCCGTCATCTATTTTGCAGCGATTAATACTGGAATTTTACTGCACATTTTTATATTTTTTTTTCTCTCAATGTATCTTTCTCCATGGATGAGTGATCCAAAGCACGTTTAACTGTACGTCGAATGCATCGATATCGCAGCCGTCAAAAGACGTCGCGCGCAATCTGCAGCAGATCGCGAGTATGATTTATCTCGCGCGCCTCGTGCACTATGGGGGGACAACGAACGTAAAAGTATTACGGCGCCAACGTTTCGCAAGGCATGCGTGACTTGATGGCTCGCATAACGAAGACGAAACGATCGGTGGCAGAAAAAAAGATGGAAAGAAAGAAAAAAGAAAAGAGGAGAGAATCGTTCGTCTCGATCGTGCGCTCTTTTATTTGCGCATTTCATAAGCGCTGCCAACTACATTTATTCGGCTCGTCTCTCTCTCTCTCTCGCCTGGAATTTAAATAAAATATTTGCCGCCCGGACTTTGTCGGATATTTTTGCGTGTTACTCGCGTTCCACGTTGACGCTGTTTTCGTCATATTTTTTTTTTTTTTTTTCTAATCCGGCCGGTCGCGCGCATCCGCTGCAACTGGGAACAATCGTTTGGCGCGGCGATGCGACCTACTAACGTAGTCTCACGTATCGGCAATTCCTACGGGAAATCATACAGTTTTTAATTAAAAAATTCCTGGCCGATGAGCCGCGCGGGCAAAGACAAAAGACAAGGACTAATAATTAAACACGATTACGCGTACGTAAAGATTGAATTGGCCAACGGCGGAGGAATGGCATGTCGCCTTTTAATCGTTTTATCGCTTGTAACGCTGTCGCGCGGCCACGACGCTTTGCAGTTCAAAGTAGCCCGCGCTTTGACGTTAATATTTGCATGTTGGTCCTTGCGAGTTGGCCGGCGACGATGCGTCGATTAAAATTGGTCGTCCTGTCCCCCCGCACTGCCTCGCTCGTTTCCACCGTTAAACATTCTATTTCCCACCGAAACAGACATCAAACAGATTTTCTTCATTAACGGCAATCCATTCTTTTTCGGGAGATATCGTACACTGAAAGAAAAAGAGGTTTGAATTAAACGATATTCGCTACAATCAACTCCATCGTGAACTTAAATACGATTAACTTTATGCTGAGTTTTAAACAAATGAACAATATTTTTCAGTCAGGTGATATTCGTGGAGTACAGTCAACTCCACAAATAACTTTTAACAAGTGATATATTTAATCTTTGATTTAAGCAACGCGTAATTTTGATACAAACAATTTTATTTCTTGAATATAAAAACCGTAATTTATAAAAATAATTTAAAATACAATGGAATTTTTTTGAGTTATCATTATTTACGTGTATTTGTGTGAATTAATTTTATCGGGACAAGCTGCGTATTATATATTTCAATTACATTTAAATTCATTCTTATTCGTATTAAGAGAATGTATTTATCCTATTTATCCGCTAAACATTATCGCATACATAATTCGCAATTGCTGAGAATCGAACACATACCTAACGCTATCGCAATGTTGTAACGCAAGTACCCTAACCACTACGCTACGGAACGCTTGATATTTTTTCCTAACTATGAGCCAATATATTTTCCCTGGCTATGAAATGGCTATGTGGGATCCCGTATGTTAAAAACTTGGTGGAGTTATATCAACTCCGCGAATCTTGATTTCAGAGCTGATTGGGATTCGTTGAAGAAAACTATAACAAGTGCTAGATGAAGTACGTTGTAGCGAATATTTTTACTTGTTTTCAGCATAATTCAGTTGATATTAACAAATCATACGCAAGCTCACTATGGAGTTGACGGTAGCTCATAGATTTTGCTCAGTGTAATGAAATAATCATGTATAAGTTCCCTGGTTTTCCGATCGCGGGGACGTCAATTAATTTGTCGTCGTGGGGCGGGAATAAAGAACCGCTGGACGCGAGGAAGAATATCAAGGTGGAATGCAGCAGCCTCCCTTTCTCCGGGGGGGCTGCGGAAAGTGTTGCACACGAAATGCTGATTGACGGGCGTGTTATTGATTTGGCGCGTTACACCGTCAAAGGATTCCATTTCACGTAGCAGGGTTGTGTGTGCGCGCGGCCAAACTCCCGTTGTATCACGGCTCTCTAGAATCGCGAGGGTGGTATTTAGGGGATAACAGCCACGTGCTCGTCATCTTGCGTTGATATCTGGCTTTGGCATTTTCAAAGCATCTATTTAGCTTGTAATGCCAGGCTTTGACCTTCCCAACCATCGGAATAGAACGTCATAGCGATAGCGAGCTTCATCAAACCCTATTTCGCTATTCATCTCGCTACAAAAGGGTCCTTTAAAGGACACGATTCTGTGACCGAAAGCGGGCTTTCGTTATTATCCCGTTTCTTCCGCGATAACAGTATGGCGGCGTTTACTTGAAATCAATTGCAATAAATATCAATTGTCATAAATATATAACCCGGTGGGCTTCCAAGTTTAAAGCGGTGAAATTAAACTTAATATTATTTATAGTAACTTTGAGAGAGGGAGGAAAAAAGGATTGGGGCGAGGGAAGTTAAATTCAATAATAATGTTGCTTTGAACATGCGCTTACAAAAATTCATTACGCTCTACTAAAATTATAATCGGAATATTAAAGTATTTTCGCTTTACCTTTTCCCCTCTATCTAATACGACAAACGTAATAACATTTAATGCACAAAGTCACGCTACAAATGCAAGTGAAATGAAATTATTACTGCTCACTTGCGAATGTTAATTTTATCGCGTTTGTACATTAGGCCACACAGACACACGCACACACGCACATATATGCACACACGTGCACACTAGAAGGAAGACAAAATTAATCAAACGAAGAACTACTATATGAAATGAATTGCATTGTTCCTGTTGCAGTAGGTAGTAGGTTTACGTTTGATCCATTTGTAATCAATATCAAAGCGTATCAATTGCGTCGAACGTGTAATCGGAGGCTTTTTTTTTTGTTGCGTCAGTAGAATTGGCTCGCGAGAAGAAGTAAATTTTTGTTCGGCAACTTAATTGGCGAAAATGTTTTGCAGCGAAGCGTCATTTTCGTGCGCATCGCACAGTGGCCAACGTTTATAATTGATTTGTTTGATCTCCGTTTCATTTTTTTTTCCTTCTTTTTTTTTACGTGCGTTTAACTTAATATAAATGGTTTTTGTCCGGGAATGGAAACACGACTGGATTAATTGATTGGAAATATCGCCGCATCTAGCTTTCAGTAGTCGAAAGAACAGAAACGTTCAGCTGGTTTCGCGTGGCAACAATTTAGAATGGGGAGGGGGGGGGGGGCAAGTCGCGGCGTAGCATGAGGCACTTTAATTGTATAAAGCAGCGAAATGCGACTGCTGATGTGAAATATGATTGTCGTGTCGGATGTGCGTTACAAAAACGGACGAACAGCTAGCCGGAATTAACTTATTTTATCGTACGTTTGAAACATTAAAGTTTTTGTTGCGCGTTTAAATTAAAGCAGCTTCCCTTCGTTTATTTTGCGTTATCGCGCCGTTATCAATGGTACGCTTCAATTTTTCCTTTCTTTTCTTTTCTTTTCTGTTTTTCTCGCGCGAATAACGACGCTCCGGTTTGTTATATTATCATTTTGTTTCTTTTCTGTCGAGTGGCGCCCGCGCGCGCGACTATTGTACGCGCGACGTATTTGCAGCTTCGATTAAAGCTTTTTATTTCGCCGAGCATTTAAGTTGCCGGCAATTGCGCGTATAGTTTTCTCGCCCTCATTACGTATTCTCCTTTGCCGTCCGAAGCCCACAATTCGTGCCGATGAAGCGAAACTTTGTACACCGCGGTAAGAAAGTTCAATAAACTTCACTCCGCGTTCATTTAATAAAAGTCTTTGTTGCCGCGGATTGTAAAGTCTCGATTTTACGTATTTCATAATTAAGCCTCTAATCGAACTTTTTTCGCGCCCAGGATAAGCCCGCTGTTATAAATTATTGTTTCAGCAACTAATTTCAGTTCTTTTTTTTTCTTTAGAGGGTGAAACACTTGGTATTTATTATCGCAAAGCTTCTCTATATCGACTTTTATTTTAAAAGTATGTAAAATTACATTTTTCGGGTCATTTGAAGTTTTTTGTAACAGTTTAACTTTTTCTATTCCGAAGATATCTCGGAATTAACATAAATGGTAATATTTTGTGTCGAAGTTTGAATTTGTGACATTCCTTTTTTTGGTTTTACACTAAATTAATTTGTACCGAAAGCAAAATTTTGCTACCTTTTTTTCATTGGGAAAAGTGGAATCGTGAAATATGAGTCAAGTTTTTTTTTTTTTTTTTTTCGATATACGTTTACATAATTGCCGAATGTTACAGAGATGTCTGTAAAAAAACTAAAAATATCCGAAGTATTTTTTACTGAAACAAAATTTTAATTTAAACTCTACGCGCAGTAAAATGATAACATTTCCCCCAATTGATTTTAGAGATAACTATTTTTTTACGACAATTTAATCAATTAAAATTGAAAAAAGGAAAAAAAAAATTACGATATGTAGAGAAAAAATGGTGGTGTTTTAAAAAAGAAATAAAAGGACGACGCGACAGGAATATTCAAGTCAATCATATTATTTATTATTATATAATTATAACAAGTCGCGACAGAATTAATTTTATTATTTAATCGGTCTGAATTTGGAAGAACGCGATTCTGCGTAATATATTTACAAGCATTCACTTTTAATGTCTTTAATATCAAGGCCACTTTTAGAGAAGAATCATTTTATTTCACGTGTGACTGTTGCACAAATGGCAACACATTGCGGGTGGTGAAATGTTAAAGTTTGTTCTAAAAAAAGGGAGGATTATGCTTTTCAACTGTAAAGACTTGGATTTTTAATTTACGTGATAATATATTTACTTTCTTTTTTGACCAATAAAGTACGAAAAAAGTGCTCGGCTGAATTAACAATTCCCTCACTTTTCATCGCTTATTACGACGAATAAATGTAAATCGTTACTTTTTTTTATACAAACTTTCTTCGATGATTTATTGAAATATTCCGTAAGTTTTTTGTTCCTTCAATGTTGAGAGGAGAAAAAACTGTAAAACAAATTCATCATAATGAGTGTAATTGTACCTGACCCAGTTTTACTTGTACAATTAGTTATGATTTTATCTACTTACGTATAATAACTTTGCGTCAAGGTAGATTATTTGTGTACAATTCTGACGAATACACTCAAACTAACCGTTTTCATATTATTTTAAACTTATCTCAATTCCTTCTTATTATGGAATGACTATATTTGCTCTCCAGTTTTTATCTTCATTTTATTAATAATTTCAGTTGCATTCAATGAACGGATAATAGTCGTAATTATTTTCGTCATAA
This sequence comes from Leptoteleia sp. ZL-2020, assembly GCA_022817305.1. Classification (NCBI taxonomy): domain Eukaryota; kingdom Metazoa; phylum Arthropoda; class Insecta; order Hymenoptera; family Scelionidae; genus Leptoteleia; species Leptoteleia sp. ZL-2020. The sequence continues at coordinate 22,994 of JABFPN010002295.1, forward strand.
CATTTTTAATACTCATCAAAAAAAAAAAAAAAAAAAAAAAAAA
>JABFPN010002296.1:0-23030 GCA_022817305.1 Leptoteleia sp. ZL-2020
ATAATAATAATAATAATAATAATAATAATAATAATAATAATAATAATAATAATAATAATAATAATAATAATAATAATAATAATAATAATAATAATAATAATAATAATAATAATAATAATAATAATAATATAATAACGTAAGGTTACGTTTTAAAAATTAAAAGTTGTGCCATTAAGTCAATGATAATTTACAGTAAGCGTTACAAATGTAAATCTAATATTTCCCTTTGATCGGAAGTAAAAATGATTATTATTACTATGTTTCTTAAATTATTATAAATTGTTGTGATTTAATTTAATTTTTGTTCTCATTGTCAGTCTTTGTTCGTTTCATAGGTGGATCACCAACGATTATAATAAAATCTACCATGGTCATTGCTAATTCATCCTGTACATTTTTTCCACTGAATAGAATAAAGTACCTAACTCTTAAACGACGCGCTAACTCTGCCACTCCTTTATCGCCAGTAACGTACATAAACGAATGCTTGAGCCAAACTACTACATATATCATTTGTACAAGAGCTCAGCAACAATTTATCTGCGAACGTTATAATATTAGTTGGAGCAACATTTTCTTTCGCCATCTTATTTACGTTTCCATAACAACATAACGGATATAAGGGAACTATCTACTTCTTACAGAAGTAACCTGACATATACAGTTACCCTGATTCTCATTTGTGTATATGCATATGTGTATATTCATTTAATTATTCGTCTCAAGAGAATTACTTTGCATTATAACCTGTAGCAACTAATTGACATTCAATTGAATCGCAATTTAGACAGCAGGGTCTCCTTACAAAATACCTTTAAAATAATACGAACTACTTTCTAGAAACAAACAGTTCATCGATATTAAAATATCAGCTAATTTTTAATACTAAAAATATAATAATAATTTAAAGCACTTAATTGAATTAATGTATAAAGTTAAAAATTAATATTTTTAATAATTAATTACAAGAAATTTTGATTTATAAACCTATATTGAGAAAATTTATCGCACAAAATGGCGATAAATTATAACCATTTCAGGATACACTGATAGAGCGAGTCTATGTACCATATCTTCGAATAACAATTGCAATATTTTATGTTCGTATCTTGAACGTTATTAAATAAAAGAAGTATGATGTATATTTTGTTTCATAAAAGACCCTGCTTGTATCCAGCTTCGTTCTTTAAAAAAGTTAAAACAACAATTTATACAATAGTAATAATTAATGTACAGTAATAACTCAACAATTATTCACGATAAAATTGCAAGCGTAACAATTTTCAATATGTTTAGAATTCCGAATACGCGCGACATATTCCGTAAACAATTTTTGAATCCATCAAATAGTTGCCACGTGATTTGTTTACACACTTTCGAGTATGCACGTTTATTCGACTCTTATAAAAGAAAGGCAAAAGGGTAGTTCCGATTCAAAACGCGTCAGTATATCTTCCCTTTTGACTTTATCGCGCGACGCTTTTATTTTATAATGACATTTATCACATACGTACATTATTGCCGCCTAAACGTAATATATATATATATATATATATATATATATATATATATATACATATATGTATACACACATACACATATACATATATGTATATATATACACATACGCTTTAACATTGAATCGTATGCTCGAACATATTTCACACGTAGTTGCGCTTTTGTGAACGTTTTCGAAATGAGCATTGTAACCACAAAGTTATTTTTATCGGCTCCTCATTAATCATAATGATATGTAAACATCGAAATTGATCTGCGAAACGAAACACCACACGAAATATCGATGAAAAAAAAAACAGAAAATAATGATTTCCGCTTGCCGGCTATTGTATCGTCGTACAAATTAAATTTTGTACAATTTATAAATACAGTTTTATCACGTATGTGCTTATAGAATTATTGTTTTGCAATTTTGATGGCGCACAATCTGCAATAATAATTGAAACCCTTAATTTGGATAATTCATAAACTTAAAGCCGCGATTCGCGAACGCCATTTGAATTATTGTTCAAGTTGGTAATTGTAGGCAATTCGCAGATAAATGGGAAGATAATATACGCATCATTATTATTAATTTATATTTGTAAGCGTAAAATAACGCATTAAACGAATGCGCGCATTTTTCTCAAATTTGTCATTTAACCCGATTAAGTTGATTATCATTAGAAATTCTACAACAGTATTTGCAGAGATAAAAGTCGATAGAAAAATTGTTACAATTTGTTACAAAGTTGAAATGGAGCACTCATTGGTAAACGGGAAAAAAATATAAAGGGTACTACTAAATTTCTATTTAAATTAGATATGTTGTTTGGCTATTATTGACACAAGTGGAAATTATAATTACCGTACCAAAACAAATTTATGAGTCAATTTTATGAAAACTGAGCAAGTTGATGAAATTACATACACGTATAGCCGAATCAGCCATACAAATTTATGTAACCTTTAAATATTCACTTTATTTGATTTAATATGCATGTCCTTCTGTAAATAACATAAATTCTTACTGAATTAGTCAAACATTGCTAGATAAACTCATTTATCTACTAAAGCGAATACTTTTTTCCCGTATATGAGTTTGTAAATTAATTTCAAAGGAAAATCCATGTACAATTTTAACTGCAATTTCAAATGACTTTAAATTATTTTCTGAGTTGATAACTTTGACCATATCCAATTGTAACATACTTGTAATATTTCTTATATATCGGCTTTACTGCAAAGTATTATAATTTTACAAACTTTTGTCACGTCATATTGTATTGTGCGCACAAAACTGAGTATAATTTAATCCCTGTTAAAAAAATCTAGCTGGGATCCTACATAGGAATTTGACACCAGAAATCAGCTACTTTCCTAGGTAGGTAGTTATAAGGTCTGACCTAGTTTCCTAGCTGGGGTCCTAGGTCGAAAACTAGCTGATTTCTGGTGCCAAATTCCTATGTAGGATCCCAGTTAGATTTTTTAACAGGGATAGTAAATGATTCGTAACGCGCGTACACGGCGTAAATGAAAATAAATGAAATAAAACGTATCCCCATTTGTCTTCTTTTTGTTCGGCGATAAATAAATCGTGGGCGCGTATGTACGACTGCGAATTTCGCATCATATTTTATGCCAATACATTTACACAGCGCCCGTTTATCACTGATAATTAATTTAAGTATAATAAATATGCGAAAGGAAACAACACTTTATGAATTCGAATTATCGATCGACTTAATGAACGTATAATAATAATAATAAGGAAATTTATAACCAATGTAAACAACTGATGTTAAAAACATTTTCAACATATATATATATACGAATTGCAACTACATGAGGCAACGGTGTAAAAATACTTTTATCCGTTTTCTACAATTAATTTATCACCTCGTTACGATCGAATTTTCAAAGTGAAGGAATACCGAAGAAAGTAGCACTAGCTCTTAATAGAATCACATTCATGACAATTAATAGCAAACGAAATTACTTTCGAATTATATAGCATTGCTGTGATTTAATTGCACACTTTATTGTACTCTCATGAAAATATATTCTTTCGAAATAAACGGATAATATGATGATATAGTGACATATTTACAGCTATATTTGCAATGTTAGATGATGCGCGAACAACCAAATATATATAAGTCGTTGATCATGCGTGTATATCATCATGATACAATCTGTCTTCGAATGATAATTTTGTGCAAATTTTTATACAATCTTGAGGCAATTCCTATCCGAACTCACACAATCTAAAGCTTAGTTTTTTAAGCTTTGAATTAAATCTTTATTAATGACAATAAAACTCGTAGATAATGGGATAGCCTGTCATTTGACAGTGGTTTTCAAATCAAATATAAAAAATAAAGAATTATAAGAATAATATATTAAGAAATAAAAGAATTTCTAGCAATATCTACTCGACCTAAATCTGAATGATGTACTGTAAATTTATCAACATATACGAGAAAGTAGCGACTTTTCTCCCTAAATTACTGGGAGAAAAATGCTCAATTTCAGATCAGTGAGAAAAGTGAAGATGGAAAGAAACTAGGTGACGAAAGCGAAGGTGGAAAGAAACTGAAGTTGACTAGAATCACTGGACTGTCATTAGGCATTTTTTATTTCCCATTCTTTTAGAATAAAAGTCGCTATTTTCTCGCATTTATTATAAGGAACTTTACGACTTGGGACAAATGATATTCTCAACTCTTGTGATTGGGAATTTTATTTTTTATGATTTTCAGTTTGAGTAAACATTTTACAACTAAAAGAATCTAAACGTAAACATAAAACTTGTATGTCTTTTGTTCCGTCGAAAAAAATTCCTTACATTTATCCTGAATTTTAAATAAATATTTATTAGACAAATCTCTATCGATTAATTTTATTGTTGTAAAAGTTTATTACTTTTTAAGACTGTTAGAAATCACTAGTCAATTCTGATAGAAATCACCTCTGTTTAATATATATATATATATATATTTATTTATATTTTCATATAATGCATTTCTTGTTAGCACTACCACCTCAAGCTCGAAATTGCGAGTATGAGAGTAATTACAATTAAGCCACTACTAGCCTGAGAAGCGCCGCCTGTCGATGGTAAATTCAAAACGATGATAGGCTTTTTTCTGTTGATCTTCGTTGATAATGATGGATTGCTTGTAGCCGATGGGTAGCCAATGTGTCCTCGAATTGTGTTGTCCACTAAAAAAGGCCGATTGTTAAACTTTTCGAAGTCTGCCGACGCGAAACTGTCTTCGTCTTCAAAATCATTATCCATATCATCGTCTACATCATCATAGGATTGCGAATAGTCCTTCGACATATCTGAAACAAAAAAAAATTCCTAATTGTAATAAAAATTATTACACAATAACGTATTACATTCTAATATATCTAGATTTTAAAATCTGCAAACAATTAGATCCATTCAATTAAAAGTACAAAATTCAGTGTTTCGAATAATTAACTTGAAAAAATTATATATCTCCATATAACTCACATTTTACAGTAAGTAATACAGTAACTTTACAATCAGTAATAAGAATATTGTTCTGATATTGTTCTATGAGAAAAATAGGTAACCTTTTTTAATTGAATTATTTTTTAATACGTTTATAATATAATTTTTATACGATTCCATTAAAAATTAAACATATGTTAATACATTACTATTTTAAATTATAACAAAGTAAACACAATCCACGTATATTTATTTATATTCCATCAAGGAATTATGAAAGTAAATACAGTACTTCCAAAATGTATATTTACGTCAAAATTAATAATGAAATAATGATTGAAAAGGAACGGCTGACCAAATACGCAGCCATGCCACTTGCTTGCCGTTCTCAAACATTATAATCACAATAAATTAAGTACAGATATTAAATTTTCCGTGCATCTGAAGTACCGCTTCGTTCGGCTCGATTTTTGGAGAACTAACGAAAAGCTCCGATGATGTAGTAATAGCTGCGGGGCGTATTTATAAAAATACACTACTGCAGATTCTCATTATTTTCACTATCGACACATTCTTAGCCGTAAGTTGCACGCGAACGTTTGATCGCTGAAATTTCCTTGCTGTTCTTTTGGCGAGTGTATCTTTAATTGAAATTCCGTAGAAATGCCGCAAAGCCCCGAGCAATTGGCTAACTGTGTACCAAGACTTGGTACCTCCGACTGTTTTTTCCTCACAAAAAAAGATAGTAAACATCGGAAATGCATAGCGCCGTACCATCCGCGATATCCGTCAGAAACTTGGATTAAAAGTTTAATAATGAACGCATCCAGATTACGCAAAAGAGAGGGAAAATATCACGCCAAACACGTCTCATTATTTCATTAAAAAATCTCCCCGGTGGAAATGTGTAAAATTATAATGTCCCGCGGTGTTTCGCTTTGTAATTAATTTATTTAACGGAACGAGCCGTAATAAAAATTTTTTTTTTTTGATTATTCGAAAAAAGTGTTCGCAAATTTGACGAGCGTCTTTTCCAATGGCTACTTTTTTTTCGCACAAATTTCAACCAAATTCCGCCAACGGTCTCTCTTTTTATTTCCCGCGACATATTTATTAGTCGAGCCATTTTTATTTGCGCGAATATTCAAACGATAAAGATATGTACTCGGGCTTAGACGAACAAAAAAGTATCGCGCATCAAGCCCTGGGCAATTTTTCATTGCAGAACAGGCGAATCGAGAGCGACTGAAATCGCATTTTCGTGTTAATGACGCAGTACTTCTTTACTCTTTTCACACCGGTGATATATAATGGTTTTTTCACTCGCAAGTGATAATGTTATTTTTCTTCGTTGTAATGAAATCTTGAAATCTGGAACTCCGCGGATTTTATTAGAAATTCTTGTCCGACCATTTTTATTGAGTTGCATTTACATTGAGCATGCAAAAGATTATTTTATAAATCGATCTTATTTCGTCGCGTAATATTTCCGTTTTTGAGAAAGAGAAAGAATTTTGATATTGCAAAAAAATTGCTTAAAAATATAACATTTAATGTAACTGAAATACAGTTAAAAACAGAAAAATTTTTCTGTCATATTTTTCCCATTGTATATTAATTTAAATTATCTATTCAATGTACATTTTAAATTAATAAATATTTGTCTGCAGAAATCACGATAATTAAATAATTAATGTGCTCCGCTTCTAACATTCAGATGGAGGGTTCCATTTTAGTAGATTTAATATGTAGATTCTATACACTTTGTAGATCTGTGGTAAATTAATTAATTTTATTGTGGTGCAAACGTGTATTCTGAAATATTGAAGGTGTAAACTCGATACGAAAATCATTTATGATACAAGAAAGTATTAATTTAATTCATACCATTATGTTTCTTACTAAATTCATATTTACATTTAAACCATGTAATTACAAACATTACAGTTCAACAATTTTTGTTTTACGCACAGAAAAAAAATCATTGTCTCATATTTGGTATCCTTGGCCGACTATCAGTTAAATGGACCGAAAATTACTTTTTCCAATTCCATCGTGGACATCAGTACAAAAATTCAAGTAAAAATCCATAGAATCAACTCCCCTTTTTTTGCAATGCAAAAACAAATAATTGTTAATCTAAATGGACTACTTTAATGAATGTACAATTCGTAAATAATATCTGAAAATACTGCAAGCATAAAATAAGTAATTTAATTAACTTCGCGAAACATTTCACAAATACTTCAAATTCGAATCAATTGCTAATGAATATGTTGCACTATATTTTACCAGGGTTATGAACGAGTATCAACTTAAATTTATATTACAGAAATAACAATAAGTTTAACATGGGATATCTATTATCAGCAAAAGCTGTAAGTAAATTTTCACTTTCGGATTGTGTGTTGGCAGAAAGACCAAGGGATCGTTCGATATTTTCAACAAGATGTAAGGCAATCCCCGGAGATTTTTGCGAGCAAAGTAAAAAGATCGCTGCAAACATAGGTATATTTCATCGTAGGGAAACGGAAACTTGTTATTTACTATCTTAGTCAAATGATTATCAGTAAAAAGCGTGTCAACACAGCGACTGCAAGGTAAGTAAGGTGAATTAACTTTTTTTTTAAACATTCGAATTGATATAACAATTTTGTCGTTACCGGCATTGATTTCGCATTAACCGAAACAGCGAGAATTATGCTCCAAGTTTCCGGGTGAAAATTGCTACAAATAATTGAGTGTTCCCACGATTTAATATACAACGTTCGTTAATGAAATGCTAGCTACTCTAAATGAAACATAAAACCAAGAATAATTAAATTTATGTGCAATTGAATTTATACGTTTCCCTTGAACGCCGTCGGTATTACAGACGAAAATATTAAACGATAAACGAGTTACACTCGTTCATGCATGAAAAATATTTATTTACAGAACAATTGCTTTATTAAAGGTAAGACGAGCGAATTTGTGTACTCGCAAGCCACGGAATTGCGAAATTTATTGTTAATTTTAATCCAATTTATTTTACTTTTACCAGGGTACTACATAAAACTATTGTATCTGTTCGTGAAAAATGATAGTTCTTTCATTGGAATCGTCATAACTTAAGTTGACCCAATTGTAGTGTGTTTGCGCGGCAAATTCAAATTTTATCATTTATTTATTTCGGGCAATTGACAACCTTATTTATTGCAGATAGTGAGTGGTGAAATATGGATAGTCAGTTTTATTGTGAATTTCGGTGAAGATAGTGTACACGGGTAATATTTGAAATACTAGATTGTTGTAATAGTTTACATTATTGCATTCTATCGAATATATCAATGGAAAGTATCTGATATTAGAACTGTAAATATAAACAGAAATTGATGTATAATGACGCATATAGTGAAATAATCTTAATGCTTATTTTCCTAAAAAATATGATCTTGTATAAATCAATTTGACAAGGTTGGTTTACTATAAACTAAATATATTAATTTGTTCAAAGAAATTTCCCTCAATGTGCGCTTAATATAAAAAGTTATGTTTTCAAAAAATAAAAAAAAATGTGATGAAAATTCAATTTATAGGAAAGTTATTAGTTGATTAAATATAATTATAAGATTTAGTTTCCATGTTTAAAAACATCATACTATAAAAATAAAGCTAACCGAATTTAAAACCGTAATTTCGAAATAGTTATGACATTCATAAAAATCTGAAAGTCAAATTCACGAATAAAAATGAATATTGACAATAAATTTCATAAAAGTAAATGTACACGTATACGGTTTTGAAAAATTTATGCTCTTAATTGGACAACTGAAATGTTTATAGTTGCACTAAGAAAAAAATTACATTAAAAATTATTGTACTCTGTCGAAAAGTGGGAACAGAGTTAATCTTCGTTGTTATATTTAACATACAGTTTAAAAAAAGTTAAGAGAATTGTACAAGTTTGTATGATTCAACAAGTAAAAAAGATTATTTGTATTAAAAATTCTTTTATGATATATAATAAATCTGACATGTGAATAAACTGTCCCCACTTATTGGTAAAGATATGAATTTGTAACGCAACTTTTTCCTCAGAGCTGTCGCATTAATAATGCTGCATTGATGATTTATAAATTATCAGATTATCAGAGAAATATGATTCTTCTCTCTTAATTTATACTTGAGTAAGAATTTAAACTTTACAATAGAAAATAGTGCAATTGTCCAAGTTGCTTTTTAACTTTTATAAATTAATACTGATTAAAGGTCGCTTTTATGCACCTGAATTGTCAAAAGCGAAATATTCGGAAGCATGCCTTGCAGAAAAAGTTTTGCAAAAGAAAAGCAAATAAAATTTATATAAAATGAAGAAGTTACTATAATTTATAATCGATTTTGTCAAAAATTATGTAAATAAATAAATGTTACACGCACTGAGAGAAAAGTAGTACTAAATATTATAAATAATCTTATAATAAAGTGTTTTATTTAATAATAATTTAGAGATATATCCGACAAATAATAAAATTTGATAATACAGCAAAAATTATGAGAATAAAAATTAACATTATTAAAAGTTAGCACTTGCAATTTTTAACTTAATGTTATAAATAATTTAAAAATATAACTCTAAGATTACACGTTATTTATTTAATTACTTATTTTTTTATATTTATTATCCTACAAGTTCAGTCTCTTCACTATCAATTTTTAATAACATCTTTGTAATTTTAAATGTTAGATATTGACATTTAAACTTTAAATTAATTAATATCATTTACAATAAAAAAAGCAAAAGGAAGGAATAATATAAAAAGAAAACATTTTATGAAAAGCTATGAATTATAAACGGTGGATCTGGAAAAAGACCAGAGTCGGTAATAAATATAAAACTGTGAAAGACCTCGCAGTCAGTGTTGCAAAATAAATCTATGGCTGTTTAAACAAAAGAACGAGGTCTGAATATGAATAAAATGGCAAATACTCGACTATCTAAATCAGGCCCCAGGGGTCGTCGCTTTCAATTACTTTACCCCTATCGTCGCGTTTCGTATTCGGAATAAATAAGTTAAAAGAATGATATCTAATTTAATGAAAATGAACACGTTTAAATACAAGACGCAAATTCATTTCGCAGTTGTGTTGAGCAATTAAAAACATTGTTTCCCAAATAATATCACGCGTTGAAACGTGGCCGGTTAATTTGTACGATTGTATAATTTGTTAATTGTAAGAAAGTGTGAACCGAGTCGTGTAGACCGCCGCGAGTTAAAAAATTAAATTAATGATTATTTTAAAAAAATGTGTAAGCGTCGTATTTAATTTTCGTTACGAAATGTGTAGCGCCGTGGCATATTATTCAAATGAACAAAGCTTGCACAAAGTTGAATACATTACTATATACGACTGTTTTACGTCATATGGTTTTTGTCATTTTTCCCTTTCTAGAGGATAAATTTAAAGCAAAATAATACGTATATCTGCATTAAAAAGCGTGAAAAAGAATGTACCTTGGATTCAACGGTTTTTACCTAAACGCGAATTTGAATACAAGCAATGTGCGTTTCACAAATGTCTTCACTTCGAATTTGTATTTGAATTAATGAAAATAATGCGTTTTCGTTCGGACGCAAATTATTATATAATAATATCACGATTTGTTTCTAACTACGATCACAAAATAATTATATGAGATTAATTATTTCATATAATTAAAATTTTCTGATTCACCTTAATGAATTATCATTTAATTTTTAATTATTCATTAATTACTATAAATTTCTATATTTTAGAAACGCAGCAATAATTATTCGTGTATTAGATAGAATATATTAATTGAGAGGGGGATATCTTTTATATTCTTTAAAAATTGTTTTAACTAATTTTATTCTTCTTGGCTTCAACAAAAATTTACGTTTAAATCGTTAACTCTTTTGTAAAATTAGTCGGAAACGGGGTATCTTCTGCATATGCTAAATTCAAAGTTTAGAATATAAATTGTAAGGTCTTTTATTCTTTTATTCCCAGATTCCAGCTTTATTATTCTTTCTAAAAGAGAATAGAATGATTTTCAGAAAATTAATATAATTCCTCTATATTTTATATCTTAGTAAATGTTATTAACATTTTTATTAAAAAAAAATTACAAAACAATAATAGTGGAATGTTTTAATCAAATTTTAATATTTTAAAGTAACAGTTGCTGAATAAAATTGCGGAAAATAAATGTTGAATTGATTTTCCCATAAATAACGTTAGATATCACGAACTGTTGTCCGCCAGAACATTGATATCATCATCGACACATTGAATGAAACTACATGTGTTAATCAGGTGATTTGTGACCGCAGGCAACTGAGGGAAATTCAATAATTATACGCTTGCCTACAGAAATCAAACAAATGGCAAATATTCCCACGTTTATTTTTACTATAAAAGTATAAAAGAAGAAATAGATAATGTTGCTACTGAGTAAAAGTTTACAACTTTTACAACAAATTGTAAACTTACAAAAAAAAGAGTAACTTTTTTACTTTTTGGTAGAAGTAAGTAATAAAATTGAAAAATAATGACATTTGTGAGTGTTCACACGTTGATTTGTATCTGAATTTTATGAAATTTTACACGTTGAAATTGAGAAAGGTCGCTCGAACGAATGAGCAATGATTTATTTCGTACTTTTTATCAAGCTTCAAATAAAGTGTCTCTTTAATTAAATCTGTTGATCGATTGAATGCATTTTAAACAAATGACTTTTGATTATAAAATTGTTATGAAGAATTAAAACCTAGCAATCAATCAAAATATACTAATTTTTATTAATTGCCAAAGTACGAATAACCATTTAGCACACAAAACATTAAACTGAATGATTTAATAATATTTAAGAAATTTTTCTAGGAGTTTATGTTCCTTGGCTTAGTTGTCATGTAATGGATCAAAAACGTATGGCTTCGTTTGTTTCTTTAAGGCTATCATTGTTTCTTAAAGTGGTACATTTTGCGGAGTAAATTAGTTAATACGAATTTATATCTGCTCTCTCCGTACAACAACATAATTAGACTATAAATTTGAATTGTAATATGATTCTGAGTCTTAATCCAAAATTCAAGCTTAATCTCAATGATAATCTTCATACCGATGTAAATTTTAAATTCGTTAAGAAATTATGCTATTGTAATATATTTGCAATAATGGCAACGGATCTCACATTTATGCATAATAAAGATTTGTTGATTAAAATATGATTAATTAATTTCTATAGGTAGCGCACAGCCAATTTCTATTTCGAAATTTCTGCGGTTTTAAATGAGATTGAAAACGTTTAATGCATAATTTATTTAGAAAGTTTAATAAAATGTTTTGAAGTAGGTCAAATATGAACATATACACTTACACTCTAAACTAAACTTTAGTTTATTACAGCATTCGGCTTGTTATTATATACTAGCCCTACAGCTCAAATGTAAGTGTCTGGGTTTCCAACTTTGAATGAAGTTCAAATATTCATTGCTGCCAATTTCTTATTTATAAATTATAAAGTTTTTAAGCTGATTCAAGCAAACAAAAAAGCAGCTCTAGTTTCATCTACGTGGACAATTTATTATTCATTCAGTATACTGGTTTTTTTTTAAATACATCAACTTGAACTTTAATGAGAAGCCATGTATACAATACAGGAAAAATTACCGCACCAAAACAGTAAAAATCATCGTAATTTCATATCTTTTCATGTGTTTTACCACAATTTTTACTGTGCTGACCCAGTATTTTTTCCTATATTGTATACATGGCTTCTTATCAAGGTGCTAGTGTAGTAATTTTTAATGTATTTTTTTTTGAGTGTGCTTTGATATATGAAGTTAAACCGATATGCCGATTTATATTTATATATCAAAATATATTAATATTTATGCTATGTACCTATAATTCAAGTTTATTCAATTACACAATATCGATGTATGTGGATGAGTCAAGAACTCGTAAGTATTCCCCAACTGTTCCAAATATTTCAACTATTTTAAGTTCAAACTACTGGAAGTATTTTCAGTTCGATTGTTTGAAAACTATTTAAAATATCAAAACAATTCATAAAATAACATATATATATATGTATGTATGTATAACTGCTAGAAATTGTTTTATTTGAATATAAAGATTCATTGAAAAATTTTTATTATTTATCATAAAAATAGTTTATATAAAAACCATTAAGCTTTTATGCTATAATTGTTGAACGCGCGTTCAAATATTAATAATATCGATTTTTTTCCAAATAAAATTATCTTATAATTTTTATACCCGATCATAACATTTTTACAACTAACTTTATTACAAAAAGATATAAAAGTTTATTAAAATTATAAGATAAACCTACAATATATTTCAGAACACAAACATAAATATTTTCTTTCAAAACCTATATCAGTTCCAAAAATAATATTCATTATTATGAGTAGCCAAGTATTAATAAATATATATATATGTGTATATAAGGTAAGAAGGAGTTATTTAAATGATTAAATAAGTTACTACTAATGTAATTCAATTATTCCAAGTGGAAAATTGCAGTCAAATAATATGCAAAAATAATGATACTATTCTAATAAATACAAAATTTCATTTAAAATATTTAAAGTAACAAACGTCATTTAATATAATAAAACATTTGTTGTACTAACCATTACAATATTTCCAACTCTAACGAATTTCTCTCGCTATTTATGCCCTCTGTTTTCTTTATTACAGTTGAAACTAATCGTATTCAATTTACGTGATTAATTCGTTGCTGTGGCTTTACTAAAATTTTTTACTGTTTATAAAATAAATTGGAAACTATATATATTTGGACCTGTTTTAAATACTATTTGATTCGTCCTCACACTAAAACAAATAACGTGTAGTTGGGACAACTGTAATTGTTACTACAAGGAAAGTTTTGTATTTTCAACTGCACTTTTACACCTGAAACTCTTTTAAGTAGAAATTTATGTTTAATGTGAAATTTTAATTACTCTCGTTTTTTTTATTTAACTGCAACTCTCCATTTCGAAAAATAAACTAAATTTCGGTAGTTAGACATTATTTACCTACATTTTTCTCTGTAAATACTTGGAACACAGTATTTAACATTTAATACATCTAGTAATTTATTTGTCATAAAGAATTTGCACTTAAAAGAATGTTGAATATGAATTCTCATTTAAAAATATTATATATAGAGTAAAGAATAATTATTAAAAGTTTATTCATAATTCATTTGATACATTCTAATAGACAAAAATTATATTTCGATTTTGATATGTTGCTTCAGATCATTAAATTATTGATAAAATTTCAGTGACAATAAATTACACTTCTATTTATGTTTGATTGCATAAGAAGAAATTACTAATTAGTTAAAACCAATAATTCCATTTTCATTAATTTATGAACTCTTCATTATGTTATTTAAATCTGTTCTTTGTTTAGATTACACTGTCGATATAGCTACTATTATTGGTTTCCACATAGAAGTATAAAAATAATACCGAATAGATGACAAATTAAAAATTTAATTTCGTTACATAGATTTAATTAATTTGCATTTCATTATACTATTTTTAATTTACATAAATAATTAAAAATTGGTTTAGAAACTTTTGCGTTTAGTTCAGATTTTTGTTACGATTAATTATGTTTATATTAGTAATTAATTCGGTCTGATTAAAGCTGGAAGTATTAAATAATTATACATTTTATTTGATTTTTATAGAACTGTAACAGATGTATAATTTCAAATATTTATAAATCGTTATACTAAATGCTGGTACTGAAAAATGAATCAAGTTATTTTATAATTTAGATATACCTCGGCGAAAAAATTTCCTGTAAGTAAGCTTTTGCCAAAATAGCCACAGTAATTAATACAAAGATAGTACCACTTAATTTTATAAAAAAGTAATATTATCTACAGTGATTATAAACATTTCAAATTAAATATATTACAACAATATAAAGTTAATATAAATATTTTAATAAGTAATTAATTTTATAAAAAAAAGTTTAAAAAGTATGCACAGTTTCTTTGAATTAATCCAAATAGCAGAAAAAAATTTGATTTACTGAAATTGTATACAAAAAACAAACAAAAATCTGAATCTGAATCATAATTGATTAAATTTACATTACGTTCAAATATACAGGATTTCTTAAATGATTAAAACCAATTAAGTTCTTAAAATAAGAATAAAAATGTTCAGTCTTGATTACATTTAAATGAAATTTATGTCTTCTCTCAAACCACATCTACTTGTTTGAATTACAAATCTTGAATCATATATATTAATTGCACTGTATTGATCTATAAATCTAATTTTAAGATCCTCTTATGCTAATACATGATATTTTCATGTTTTTATTTTATAATAGAAGCAATTAAGTTAGCATGATAATATTATAAAATATACATCTCAAACTGAAACAATTCAATTTTTCCACAGACAACGTATTTCAAAAAAAGTTTCTCTATTAATTATATTTATGCATTGATAATTTTAACATTATGCTACCGGATTAATTAATGCACATCCTATTTAACTCATTATTTGAATCAACAATATAATTCCAGCTTGATTTAATCCCTTTTTGAATTGCTTTCAAATAAAAATAGATCAATGATAATCCAGGAAATATACCCTAGATTTCATTAGATCTCCAAACAAAAGTAAAGCACATGGAGAACACAAAAATGCATAACAGATATCTTTCATTTTCACTTAATTCAATTCAAATTTACAATTACCCTTAACATCTGAAAAAAAAATTCTTTTGCTTCATTAAGATAATTTGCACTTCAGATACCGTCAATTTCAATCCATTCAATAGAACCGATCCTCCTTTAAATACTAAAATTGGTTCCATCTTACCGGCGCCAAACCTTACAATTCCGCTTGATATTGCCAAAGCGTAAGATACACTTTCGCGAGAGCTGCTTCCCAAATTCTCCAACTGTCGAAATAAAAATGATTGCACTCGGGCGTTATTCATGTAGCCGTTATCGCAATTTTCAGTGAACTTGGCTCCATTTGAGCTCGAGTTCAATTTTATCGCGGCATTGGCGAAATGATCAGATGCGAAAGAGCAAAACACGCGGGCGTGCAGGCGCTTGCATTCGTGGTGCGGGGCGAGAGTGAGACGGAAGTGCGGGGTGGAAGGTACGGTGGGCGGGAAGGGTGCAGAAACATTGCCGGGGGCGTTCGTTCTCGAGACGCAAATATAATGTAATGCTACGAGGGCCGTCTCTTATATATCGGCCGACGCGCTGTACGACTTCCCTAGTAAAACTGAAACCAGGCGTTCCCGGTTATAATCGAGCCCTTCCGTGGCCTTGGCATGGCCTGGCCGATTACAGTTAATGGTCCCGATTGGGACCATACCTAGACCGGATCAATTAACCTGATCGGGTAATGATTGGGGATATAATGTCGGGTACTGATATGGCCCCAGTCGGGACAGCCATGTTACAAATGTATCACAAAGCTACCCTACTAAAAAGAAAAAAAAAGGCGAGGTTCTGGCAAGGATACCATTGTAAGGCATATTTGTATCGTGGCATCCCGATTGGGACCACATCAATACCCGGCTTTGCATCCAGAATCATTGCCCGATCAGGGTATTTGGTCTGGTCCAGGTATGGTACCAGCCGGGTTACCTGTAATACCTGACCAGGCCATGTCAACGCCACAGATATTTTCCATTCTTACTAGGATTATCCTTGGCGGACAAATTTCTGACCCGGTCCGAGGCACATTTTCGTCAGGCAGGACAGAGAAATCTAGGCGCGCGGGAATCGCCCTGGCGATTAGCGTTGCCGACGTGCCCCCGATCCAACGAGCGTTATTATTTCGAGCATTCGATTTGCATGAGAAAACATTGCGCCGCGGTAAATGCGCCCTATTGCGCGCTGATAAAACTTGCGTTTTACGTATTTTCGTGTACCTCACGGGCTGGGAAGGGGGGGGAGGGGACGTTATGACTGCCCCTTTATTGTGCCGTCGGCGTGTTTCACGCATATTAAACGCTTCATCACCTGGCGCGAACAACATTACGGCTTACAATTGTTCGCAGCGTACGTTAAATGTGTATATTATTAAACGCTGATGATATGAGTATTTATTTCTTGCTTTTCTCCTGGGCGTGCTATTGATTTTCCACGTCGCGCTTGAACGAAATCAAATTGAAATGTTCCGTTTAGAAGTTTGTTCATTACCGGGAATTCGATTCATAATTATTCATTCATTAAAATAGTGAATGAACATGCTGAACGTTAACAATGGAAAGAATGATTAGCTCGGCGCTGCCGGGATGATTTATCGTTGATTAATAAATTGGTAATAATAAACTCAGCTGTTACTACGACAGTAGGAATCATATTTTTTTTGTCACGCTTTTCAAACGGAAAATCAAATTATTCCAAGTTTGGATATTTTCACGGCGCTAACGAACGAAACCATAGTGAAAATGAAACATGTATAGTCCATATGTGTTTTAACAATTTCATACATGGACCATATATGTTTCATTTTTACTAGAGAATATGATTTATAATATGTAATTTGATAATATGTTTTTGATAAGCAATCAAATTTGTATTTCTTTTTCTAAAATATTAACCGATTTAAAGAGTCATTTTACAATCCATGATTTACTAAGTTTTAATTTTGAAATAAACTACGTTGTTTAAACACATGATAATAATTATAACTCGTTTCTCGAGCGTCTCATTAATCTATTTTTAACGCACAGGTGATCATCTATAGCTCAATTTCGTAAAACTTGTTGATAATTGAAAAGTTAAGAACTTGTTCTGGCATCTGTCCTTAAAATAATTAAAGATAATGCTGCATATCAAGAAAACTCCAGTTTTTATTTCACCGTAAAATTTTGCTTTACAAAACTCTACGTGTAATAACTAGCTTCAAAGATACTGAAGATAAGATAAAACGTATTTGATTGTGTAAGTATATGCAATGCCTAGGGTTCAAATACCTGAATATTAAGTCATTCATAATAAATAATAAAATATTTTTAATTATTCATAATTAATTCATAAATTAATGATGTAAGTTAAATATATAATTATAAAAACATACGATAATATTTAATTCTTTACTTATCAATAAAAAGACCTTTATATTAATTTAAAACATTTAACATAAAACATAAACATTTTCTCCCTTTGAATTTAAATACATATAATTTATAACATAATAGTGTTATGTCATTAATTGAAAGTATTATTCAATTTCTATCATTAATCTAATAATTGCAATTTACAAGTAACAAATTTCAACTTTTCTGATCTATAAGGCAACCCCCAATGTGATTTCACTGGAAAAATGTTACTTTATTTTACTTTATTTTACTTTATTACTTGCTCGAAAGAATTAAAAGAAATGTTGATGAACGCGAACAAAGCTACGTACATAATATTCAAATATTTAATCAGATTGAATTAAATTATGATTTTATGTCATTTTACAAACAGTGGCGAAGTGTCGAAACTGAAATTCGCAAAGTAAACTCACCGTATAATCGTATGCTGCTGTTCGTACTGTTCAATGAGTTTGCAGCTACACAGTGGTATGTTCCCACGTCCTGTTTCTGTAGTTGCCGGATGATAAGGTCCATGCGAACGGAATACGATGATTTCTTTGTAGTTCTAACTTCGTAACGTTCGCTGGATACGAGCATCTCACCTGCAATAAATAATTCGCAATTTGCGCTTAAGTCTTCAACGTTTGCGTTCGTTCTCAAAGGGATCAAATAAAAAAATTCCCCCAAAATTGCTACGAAAATTATGAGATGATAAATTTGGCAATAATAGAGGCACTGTGTTATACTTTAAAGCGAAAGGATTTTTTGCCAGTAAAAAGGATCAACTCAGTACACTCGAGTGGATTTTATTAAAAGTCAAACGGTATTTTATCCGGAAAAAAGAAAAGTCGAAGAAACTAATATATATAATAATCAAACTTTTGACAGCATAATTCTGGTGTTTTCTGATTGTTTGTTTCTTAGCATTTCATTTATTTTATTATCAGTTAAACAATTAATAGTTTATGTTTCATAAAACTAAAGCCAAAAAGAGACAATTTTTATGGAAGATAGAAACAGTCAAGTTAAAATGGAATCTGTCTTAATATTCGAACAGGTTATTTGTTTATTCAAAACGAGTATCGCGCATTTGGCTATAAATTAAAACCAAATTATGCTTTCAATAAAAACCATAATTTCCAGTTACAATTGCAATGCTATATTACAGACTTCGACGTAATTATTATAAATGGCCTTGGAAAATATTCCGTATAGCTCACTAGTGCAAGTATATCCTGAACTTGCAATAATTTATCGCTACATTTTCGATACTCTCTTGTCAGTGTTTTTGCAAGAATGAAAGCAGATTTACGTATAACTCTTTTGGGTCAAAAATCCATTTTCTGCTTTTAGTGTAGTACATCACGTGTTATTCACTTAAAAGACTAACCGTAAATTATTCTCAAATGTAAGTAACAAATGATTTACAAAACGAAACTCCCTTCGTTCAAAACATAATAATAATAATAGATATAATAATAAAAATATCCAGCAATCTTGAATCAAGCTTGAATTACACTTTTAAGAGTAGCAAAATTTTATGAAAATAAATAGATCCCCAGTAAAAATAAAACATATATGGACATATATGTTTTTTCTTTCACTTTTTTATTATTAAGCTCATTTAACTTTTCACTAAGTCTGACCACACTTGTTTATACTACTGAATTATTATATATTGTATTTATTCCTTCCATAATTATAACATTTTTATTTATTTCTCACGTATTCTCACATATTTCTAATACACCCATAGTAAAAATTATCCATATATATTTCATTTATACTAGGGACACACTTTACAATATAATTTGAGCATAACAAATATTTTTTTCTTCGGTATAGATATAATTTATAATATGTATACTAAAAATAAACTCCAATTAATAGTTTCATAATTAACTTTTTATTAATTATTATTCTGCATGTGAAAACTGATGTTTCAAATTTTTGTTAACTAAATATTACATTAATACTCTTTAATGTAGTCTAAAATAGCAAATAAGTTTATTAATTTTAATACTCCAACTTTCTACACAACAGACAATTGAAATTCAACAGTGTCAATATTTAACATCCGTCACGTGAGTAAATGGCTTCAAAATGGAAAATCAGATACGTGTAGTTAGAGAACTTAATGACGGAATATAGCGATCCGTTTATCATCATGTTTGTTTACTAACTAAAAATTTGAATTGCAGAGCTGGCCATGTTGCAAGATTGATGGTCTAAATTACACTGATTCCCGAAACTGCACTTTATAAATAAATTTCATGCCGCCTGAAGAGCGCGCTTGAATTTTCAATTGATTACCAGAATTAATAATAATAGAGGAAAAAAACACAAAGAAGAAAGTAATAAAATACGAATGACAACTTCGTAAATCGAACACCGTGATTTATCGTAAAAAGTAAAATACATGACAAAATAATGGAACATTCCAGCAGTCTTTCAATCATTTATCGGGATATTGAATCAAAACTGCTTTTGTTATTAACTGATGTGCCGCAACAACTTCGCTAATTATAATCTAAATGTTTCCGTCTAATTCAATTTTAATATAGAAATACATATGTTTCTGCGTAAATAATATTTTACAATTAATTTATGAAGTTCTAAAGCTTTAAATTTCAAAATAGTATTTAAAATAACTGCGATACTAAAAATGTATGTAAATGTGTATAAATTAAATGGAATATTAGAACAATAGCATAATGCAAATAATATAGTCATTATTATGACTTTCCTATGAAATGCGAAAGTATTAGATTGTCCGACATTTTCCCCTGCGTTCTTATAATATATGTATATGTATTCAGAACAGTCTTATAAAGAACACTTTAAATATATGCAATATTGGTAAAATGGGATAATCCAAAAGCTTCCGGTTAAATACATATCTGATGTTAATGGAATTGATGATAAATGTATTAAGAAAATCTTTCGTGACAACAGGTGATTAAAAAAACATAAGGCAGGAGTAAACTTGTTAAAAATTAAAACAAATGTCATTTACTAGTAATGTTAAATTTCAGTCTGTTCGCCACATATATCATTCCTTAGTAAAAATGAAACATATATGGTCCATATATGTTTTAACAATTTCATATAAGGAAATAAAAAATTCTATCAATTCAGTTTATAACTATTTCAACTATAGCAACAACAATTTCCCTTTTCTTGTTTGTAACACATTTTTCTCAGTGTAAATTTAGAGAGTGGAAACTCCCCCCTACCCCCCAAGCTACAAGTGAGCAAACTGTAAGAAGTTTTTATCGTCGCATAGCAAAGTGGACAATTAATCAAATGAGAGTACCGTGATTGAAGTAAAATGCCTAGCCATCTTCATTTATCGGAGTGTTCAATGCTGTTAACCCGTAAGATTGTAAATACTTATCGATCAAAGTACGCGAAATAATATGCAGAAATTAACTAAATTAAGCAAAGGAGTGATCTCCAAATTTTCATCTTCAATACCGCATTCGACGCAGCTGACGCTTTGAAGTAATCACAACTACTTCCTCGGGACAATTCCGTTGATTAGATAGCTATACTTAACACACAATGTAGACTGAGAAAAAATTTATCATAAAAATTGCTATACCTTCCGAGGTTGAAGGGATATCGTCTACGATGCTTATACAATTACTATACCAACGTAATAATATTTCTTATATGGTATAATAAAATTTTTTATACGATCTTGTAAAGTTGTCAGGATTTATGGTAATTATTACCATACTGAATATAAAATTTTACTATATCATACGTAAAATTTTATTGCAATGGTGTATGGTAAAATGGCAGACACTCTGAACAATATCCTTCCAACGCCAGAAAGTGCGACAATTTTAAATACAACTTTTTTTTTCTCAGTGTACAACCCATTGAATTATGAATTGCGTTAATAAATTTCCTTTCCCCATTCATTGGCTCGGGTTTAAACTTGCGCAAAGAAAAAAAAAAGAAGTTTATTAATTAAAGTGTAGACATTCACTTTGCGCGGCAAAGTGTGTGCGAAATGTACACGGGAACTTTTGCGCTAAGCACTCACAAATCGAACAAACTTTGAAAATCATCGTCGACGTTTTGTAACATCTGAAATGCCGTTTATAATTAAATCCCGCGATCATAAATAATTTGCCGAAGTTGTCGTAAGATGAAGAGTATGAACTGATAAAATCGCGCCTCACAAATATGCCGGGATGTGGTCGGAATTTCGTGTTCGAGCATTTAAGGGGTGTTCAAGTAAAACATAATTCCGTATAAAATATATTAAATCCGCCTTTAAACTCAAATCGGGCTTAATGTATTTTATATTGAGTTGGATTTTACCTGCAAGTACCTATAAATATCACGCCGCGCTGCATAGAGCCAACATAAATGTTCCCATAATTATGCATATAAATTTAAGAGAAATCATTTTTGACAAAAATCGAGCTTTATCAATAAATAATCTTCTTATGAATCCCGGTGTGCGTTGTACAGTTGAATAGCAAAATTTAGACGATTAATTTATTGAATACGTATTTTATAGATTGTAATAATAGTTTAATAATAAATTTAATTAATAATCCATCAACAATTGAAGGGATTAACACATCGGTAGAAATTTATCATTAATTGCTTGTTTATAGTATTCCTTATAATATGATATAGTAAAAGTATAGTAAAAGCCGTCTGGAAAAAATGAAATTTAATTGGTTCGAGATGGAATGATTTTTTGCCAAACTAAAGCGATAATATACATATTAACATACTACGTGTACACTGAGAAAAATATAACAGAAAAAATTACTTTTTTTAACTGTATTTGAGCCACATGTCCGTCTTTTAATAAAAATTACTGTTCTTTAAAAGCAAATACACTAGTTTTAAATGTCATATTTATAGATAAAACCGAAATTTTTCCTGTTAAAAAACGGTA
>JABFPN010002297.1:0-23027 GCA_022817305.1 Leptoteleia sp. ZL-2020
AAAAAAAAAAAAAAAAAAAAAAAAAAAAAAAGACAAGCAATTAATAAGTGAACCATCTAACGGATAAAATTGCAAAGAAAACACGTATCGTTCTTTCAAAACACGGATGGGATCTAAAAGCAATAGGATATTACATTACATATTCCTGAATATCACGCATCCGACACAAGCAAAAGTCCCCCCCCCCCACTACCGTTGGACGTTTATCTTTACGTCACCTCGTTACATCCTCCATAATTGCACTTTGTTTGTTAATTTCAATAAACGATTGACGTTCGGTGAATTGCAAATAAGGCGGAAAAATGAGTTCTCAGGTAACGCGCCGCTAATTAGACGAGCGGCGAAGTCGAGCCAGCCTGGATTGGCTAATTGCAAAAGGTAAAGGAGATAACTGTTAGCGACGACGCTTCCAGGGCGTCCAGGCGGCTCGACGAATCTTCCCATACGCACGATACTTGGCTCTCGCATCCGCCTTTGTCAGCCTACCTCGCACCTCATTATTTTCTCTTATTCAATTGTCAAATTATGGAACTTTTTTATAACTTCCAATTATATTGTAATCACAATTTTGATTGCTGATAATGGAATATCTTCATCTCCTCAGTTTCTACCGTTAGGCATACAAGAAAGATAAATAATATCAAATAGAATGGTTCACTTTTCCAACTGGAAATACCTCAAAGTAATTTAACAAGATAAATAAAGTCAAATTATTGCCACCGAAGGTTTACTCGAACCGATTTATTCTTATGGTGCTGAAAAGGGAAACATTTTCCAAGTAGAAACGTTGTTTTTGTTTTCTATTTACATCCATTTGTACGTCCTTTGGATGTAAACAAACAATATCATTGTTTTTATTTCATTAACTCGACCGTCCAATTGTTTACAAACATCATTTTTTTATATATTCAATTTTAAAAACGTTTTACTCCTCAGCTCCATATTGTACTTGCGCTATTTCTCTTAAGAGTGAGTTGAACAAGGAAAAAAAAACACTTTTAATCGCCAGCTTCCTCTCCACTTTTCGTATTGTATAACGTAACGCTTTGGTGTCGTTAAAATTCAAGAATTAAAATAATCATAACAAAAGATAGCGGCAATAAACGTGGAAAATAAATAAGCATAGTTGCAGCGCACACGCGCTCCTATATTATCGTGCGAAGCTGCTCGATAGTTCGACATGTGCGTGTCAAGTACTCTAGTATATATACCTGGTATACGCGATTAAAACCAAACACATCTGCGGAACCGAGTGAACCAGTCTACCGTTGACCAGTTTCGATCGTTAACGACACGCTTGTCATTTAACTGAACGCGTATTGATAAGGTCCTTTGAGTTATATGCGACCTGTTATCATAGAGATAATTAATACGTGGATGTCTACGAGAAGTTTTTCTACTCTAATCTACACAATACCTAAAGCTCCAAATGGTACTGAACAAGGAAACACTTTGAAAATAGAAAATGTAAACAGACATTGTTTTTGTTTTGTATTTACATCCATTTGTACGTCCTTCGGATGTAAACAAACAATATTATTGTTTTGGTTTCGTTAATTTGACCTCCCAGATGTTTGTAAACAGTACTTTGTAAGTGCTCTATTGTAAAGACGTTTCATTCTTCAGTTCCATAAGCTCCAAACTCATACACCTGTGAAATGAAGTCAGCATTTACAGTTTACTAAAAATTTATGTATAATTCATTATGAAATTCCGATGAAATTGAATTTAAGCAATTAAACGTATAATATTAATTTGTCACCATTATTCCAATATTGTTTCCTTTGAGAATGAAATTTACCAACGAAGAAAGGAAAAGTTATGGTAATTATGTACCTATCGACCCCACCCCCATCCCAAAATTATCCATAATTACCAAAGATATTGTTTTCGCTTTTTTTTTCTTTTTAAAAAAAAATTGAAAATGTTGATAAAACAGTTGCGTCATTATTTATTTCCACTTTTCACACAAAGTTTTAATCAGCAATTAATTATGCATTGAACCTTTAAATAAAAATTATCATCCATTAGACTTTATAATTGTGACAGGAAAAGTAGCTGCCACACATATTACACCATTGTAACTGATTATTACAATAATCATTGCGTCACAAACATAAATTTCCCGTAAACTGCACAAACCCAATTTTGCTGTTAAACAACAAGTAATCTTCAATGAAATAAGGAAATAAGTTTCCATTTATGATCACAGATCATTTTCGTCACTTGCTAACTATTCACATTTCACCCTGGTTTATTAATTTAACGCGAATGAAAGTTAAAAATTGCTTGAAATATTTCAATTCTTAATTTAATCGATGGCACCCAATAATATTTCATTTCAAATGACTATTTTATTAATATAATTTTTCCTCGTTCACATTATGACACTTTAATTACTTAATATTACTTGAACAATTAATTACTTAATAATTCGCAAAGAAACATGTTATAAAAATAATTAATACTGATATAAACATACAAATATGGAGCAAATGGGGATAAAAAAGTAATTATAATTTCCAATAGAACCGACAGGCCCACACTTTGTCCATTTTTAAAATAAGCTGGAGAAGAAAAAAAAATTTCAACCTTTCAAAATTGTGAGCACACAAATTATCATACGTAAGAATCTTATGTCTTTCTTGCCACATAAATTAGGCAAATCTCGGCCTCGCACAATTTCCCGGACTATCCCATTAACAAATGGATACATCAACCACCAAACGCACTTCCACACTTCAAACCCATTTCAAAACCATGAAACATCCACAGAAAGAAACAGTATTCAATTTGGTAGATAAATGAGTTTATCTACCAATTTTTCATTAATTTATCATGTTAAGGGGAAATGTCACTGGTTGACCAAATCAGAATGAACATAACCTCCTTAATAATAGATACCTTTAAATACCTTTGTTAACAAAATCCATTCATTCTTACACGGTGAAAAATTACTATGTTTCAGATGTATATCCGTATTTCAGTAAAAATTACAGTTTTTAATAGGAAATATATCTGTTTCATTTATACATACAACATTTAAAACTAGTTTATTAGCTTTTAAAATATGTAATTTTAACTAACAGACACTGAAACACTTTTAAAATGTTTGTACATTACATGCACAATCTTATTAGTGAATATGTTAAAGGTTCAGTTGTCAAAAGACAGCTTTCTGAGAAGAGTTACAACAATGTGTAAAAACTAATTTAACAAATTCTAAAACTTATTTACCTGTTGACTTACATTGAGTTTTTCTTAAATTAATTCTCATTTTACAATATAATTAAAAATGTGTATTATTAAGGAGGTTAGGTTCATTTTATGTTAGCCAATGAGTGACATTACACCATAAGATATGAAATGTTTGAGTTGAAGTTTAAAAATACATGATATTAAGTGAAAGTATGATATAAAAATTTGACCAGGACAATTGGGCCTTTATTAGAACATTCCAGTAATTCTCTGGCCACAATATAGTTAAAGCAAAAAACAAAAACAAAAAATAAAACCGCCCTTCAAAAGAAATGGGGGGGAACAATTTGATGCTCCGATGGCGAGCCGACGTTATAAACGTTAAACCGGCTGGACGCCAGCAGGTAGTCACCCATTTCCGTCTAATGCCAGTCAGTTCATTTTTTTCCCTCCCGTTTCCGTACCGTTCGTCTCGGCACACCGCGATCCTTTTCCCCCGCGAACGATGTCCTTATCAACGAGACCGCGATCGGTACGCTACCTGGAAATGTCGGGGAAACGAAAGGGGGGGAGAAAAAAAAAGGGACGGTGCGCAAACGTTACGGTCGATCCGAGCGAGCCCGGGGCTCGCGCGTAAATGATGTCGAAATGGGACGACGCGGGACAACAAAACTCTACGTGGAACGTCCGGTAGATAGCGAGTTGGCCGTTGTCGGTGCGGTGCGAATGTTCACTCTTTTTTTTTTTCTTCTTTTTTAAGATAGCAACTCTTACTCACCCTTTTGCGACAGGCCGATGTACGATCGAAGCGGCAACAGCGGTCAACTAAAATGATTGCTCGAACTGGACACGACTCGCGGACAAAACGATTAAACGCGACACAACACAACGCACGGCCACAAACGGACTGAAAAACTCGAGGCAACGTGAGAAGTCGGTGCGTCCCCGTGTCCGCGCTCTCGCGTACGCGAATAACAAGGGCCACCATGGCGCCATCTCTATCGATGGCGGGAGAGTTCGACGGACGCGGGACTTTCTCGCGGTGTGGTAAAGAAGAGAAAGGCCGATTTGAAAAGGAACGAACAACGGAATGTTGGGAGAATGTAAAAGTGCTATATTCACGGGATTAGTGTATTTTCAATTTATAACAGTATTATACTATATTTTTGGGTTTAACGATAAAAGCGCCCTGCATAATAAATGGGAGAATGTGTGCGTTTACAAGAAATGATATTTATTAACACAAACACTTTTGTAAATAATGCAAAGCAAAGCACTTACCGACGTTACAGTTTTCTACGTGCAGATTTTCATTGTTTGGATATAGGACCTATACAACCCTTAACGGAAATTTGAATTCACAGGTACGTGGTATGAAACGAATGCTAAAAATGCTGTAGACTTCAAATTTTAGCAATTTTTTTTAGTGTTTTTCAGCGTTTTTAACATTTTTAACTTATTTCAGCATTCTTTTTCAAAGAAATATTAAAATTTAATTGAGTTTTGAAAAATAGGGAAATAGTACCTAGAAACAGCGAAATGATTGGCGTATTCATTTTTTAACCACTCACTCAGTTATTAAAGGACAGATAATTCTCTTCGCATAAATGCATCCTTTATTAACCGGGTGAGTGGTTGAAAAATGAATACTCCAGATCGAAAGTTGGCACTTTCGAATTCAAACCATTTACTTAGTTAATAAAGGACGCATTTATACCCAAACGAAATTGTCTGTCCTTTATTGACCTAGTAATTGTTTTGAACCCAAAAACGCCAAGTTCCTTTTATGCGTTCAAATTAGGTAAACAATGGAATTTATTGTTTTCTTTTTCAAAAGCATCAGCAAAGAACGGAAAGTATTATTTTATGCATTTTATACTTCTGAAAATTTAGTAAGAAAGATAATTCCTCGCCAATTAATTTTGGCGTGTTCCAGTTTACATAATTTCTATAATTAAAAAAGGACAAACAATGTTGTTCATGTAAGTGCATCCTTTTTCAATTTAAGAAATTGTTCAAGCTGGAACGTTCCATTTACATTTCACATTATACTCATTAGTAATATAATTTAAATCATATTATAATATTTCGCTAGGATGCTTAATTAAAATATCTGTAAATAAATCATTCTTTCAATATTTTTGGAATATTCTGGAATATTTCTTGCCATTGGGGGGGTACGTTAAATAATCTATTTGTATTGTTGCAAAAGTGAAATGAACAATTTGGATTACAAATTGACCGCCAAGGGAGCGTATTTTAAAAATGGAGCGCGGGCGCAAGAACGCCGCCAGGCGATTGGCCGTTTTAGCGGCTCTGTCATATGACGGAGCAGCAGAGAATCTTCGGAATCGGATCGCGATCTCTTAATATGGCGGCACGACCAACCGAAGTTGCGGCGCCGTCTTCCCACCGTGAAATGTCCACCTCGTAGTGTCAAGCGGGACGGCTGGTACGGCAATTTGCGCGCTGACGAAGGGACGCGGGTGCGCGCCGCTTCGACGGTCCGATTGTATCCGGCGCATCGTTAGTTTCTGCTGTAAATATGACGAACGCTGCGATGCCAGACAGCTTTGAAAAGGTGACACCCCGCAATACCTCATATCGCTTGTGCTTTCCTGCGACAAAGCAGTGACCGGCCAAAAGCCACACGACCGCTCGACAAGATGATGTTACCGTCAACTCGGAGGATCGTAAGTTCCATCGGGGCGTAAACAATTTTCGCCGCTGCCGCTGCTGCGCGTTACGCGGCGCCGACTCGTTTCACGGTGACAAATTCAATTTCACTGATTTCACTTTTTATCATCTGTTTGAGCGCAATTGCCCAGGATTAATGCACGAAACGCATCTTTGGGGAATCGTCGACTCCCAAAGGGCCTTTTGTCGCGTCCAAATGAGCCCGCGATTCGCGTTTAATTTCGAGTTTTGGACGTTGAGCGTGAGAGGTTTTTGGAAAACGATTGTTTTTAAATTATAATCAGATTGTATACAATTAACATTGAGGGGCTGGTTGGAAGGTTTGAAAATTGTACGACAATTTTGTGAGATTTCACCGAGCATATTTCATTGATTTTTCTGATATAATAACGAGAAGATATATTTGGAGCTTGAAATAATTTAGGGTCTGTTATATGCACTTCTGTGACATACGATAATATTAAATTCTTTTTTTCTTTTTTGTATGATTGTGGAACTAGTTATAATTTTTGCTTCTGCTAAATTAAGATTATGTTTGTTTATGTAAGGAAATAGCGTTTATATAATTCACGGTTCGTAAGTTTAAAATTTAATATTAAAATAACAATCATTTGCTGTATTCGCTAACAAAATATTTTTTAATGCTTGATTGAAACATTTGTGTTTGGCATTGATAAAATTGTGGAGAATACCAATCTTCGTTAAAATTAATTAATTCTTTTTTTTTCAAATTTGATAATGAACAATGGGTTTTGATACATTATTACAACTAAATTATTCCTATTATTTGTATTATGTTTTTTTTTTTTTTTAAAATCAATTAATCAATAAAGTTTATAATTAATTTATCAATATATATGTTTAATTATTGTCAGATTTATATTTGTTAAGTAGTTGGCAAGTTATTTGACTTCATAAAAATTAATTGTTTTCTAATTATTTACCATAAATTGCTATTAAATTATTTTCAATTGTATTTATAGTTTAATCTAAATTAACATATAATATTGTACAGAGAGTAAAGAAGTAGCTGTTTAGTGATAATTGCTGTATCACTTTTAAGTAAAATGATGAATATAAATAACAATCTTATTTTACCGAAAAGTATAATATTCATCCTAAAACTAGCCCATAGGGGTTATTGTGCATAGGGTTAAAACCTATTTGATTGGTTTTTGCATATCACGTGATACTTGAAGTGAATTTTCACTGCATGGCAGACTGCATAAATTCTGGGTTATAATATTAAAAGCAGTATGCTTTTATGAATATTTTCTATTTTTTTTCATAAGTAAATTACTTTTATCTTTATAGTATATTTAAACAAAAAGAAGTGTTTAAAATAAGTATGCAATTGCAAAATATATTTATTGATTTTTATGTTTAATTAAAAATGGGATTTTAAATATTATTATACATTTCTTTGTATTCAATTTAATAATCATTATTATTTAGTTGAACTTGAAATAAATTCATCGCTATAATTTGTAGTAAAAATTATTACTGAAATAAAGTAATAAACTTTCAGTTATCGCAAGTTAGTCTATGTACGTGGACAATGGTTGTAAATTATAAAATGTCCAAATTCCAAAGATGGTTTTGTGATAAACATTAAAAAGTAACGAAACCAATATACTATGTTAATTTCATTATTAAATAATTATATAATTTTGCAAGAGTATAAAAAACAGTCTATTTATTGTTCTTTATGGTGTGAAATATTAATTTAAACAAAATTAAACGATAGTAAAATGTAAACAATTAAATTTTAATAATATTTTGTTATAAATGCTGAAAAACATTTTTTAACTCTATTATAATATTTGAATGTACTACAATTGTGATAAAAATATTATATGATAAGCAATAATTCTAATTCTTAAGAATAATTCATTTTTTATAACAATATCGATTTTATATCACTATGCACTACGAAACGATGTGCTAAGAACAATGTAAGAGTGGATTAATAGAATTTTCTATGATAATTGTTATTATAGATTTCAAATGGTTTTACTTAACAAGTCTATGAAAGACCACACCTTGAATGTGTATTTTTTATGTGACAGAATTGCATATATAAATAACTGAATAGATAACACGAATTAGCATTCCAACATGAATAATTTTAATTGATTAGCAACAATTAACTAAACATTAACAGAATAAATAATAAGAAAAATTTGTGTTTACTTATACTGGAAATACTGAAACATTCAATCTAAACAATTTATTATATTATAATTAATTTTTAAGTTTGGAAATGTTTATTTAGAATTAATTTCAATATTCAAGTATAAAAATATTCTTTAATTTTCTTTTATCAATTAATTACATTTTGGTCGTAGTAAAGTATAATTGTTGGTACTATGACTTTTTCTAGAAAAAGAAAAAAGTGTTATAACCAGATCTTACGTTACCATAAAATTATTGCAAATGCTACTTTATATAAATACATATGAATATAAATCAAGAAACTTATTATACTCGTTAAAGCATATATAATATAATAGAAACATTTTCATGTCAAATATTATTACAAATAAATTAATGCTTCCAGTTCTTTCTTTCCATATTGCGTAAGAAAAATCATTTTATTATCGTTTGGTTTTTCTCCAAAAATATTGATTATATACAATCAATATGCATTTAATTTTTTTTATCAGTTTGAAAAGTTATATTTTTTTATAAAACTCTTCCTGCCAAATATAGAATTCGTAATATACCAAATTTACTCGTTTGTAAAATTAAAGCTGTAATAATTTTAGCATATATAAAACGTGGTAGAGATCCATTTTTTTTATCGCGTACCAATTTTCCGTTATGCTTTTCTGTTTGATATCAATAGAAATAGATAGATTGGTCTATACGTATAAATATTGATTATTAGCTATTTTGTATACATTCGCATAACTGAAAAAATGTTTATACCATTGTTTTGGCATTAACACCATTATTCAAGGTGTAATAATTCCCATTTCTTTGACACACGAATAAACAAACTTAATTGTTTACACAATATGTCCACATTGAAAGTGAAAAAGTATTAATTTACATTAATTACAGTTAACAATACTTTTGCATAAAATTAATGTATTATAAAGTAATAATTATATCTATATGTATTTATAAATGAAGGATTGCAAATTTATGTATCTCGAGAGAACTTTATTATTTGAATACTAATTAAGATACGTTTGATGTTACAGATGCCAGAAAGATTGGAAAGCTGTGTATTTTGTCAAGCCACTTATTAATTAACATATAAGTAATATACGTTGAAGTGTAAAGGTTACCAAAACCCAATGATTTCCTGACACAATGGAAAACAAATTGTACGTGAAAAATGAAAACGAAGGCCAACCCACGGTGGTGCTTCAAGAGGACAGCAATGGGCCACGAATCTGCTTCGTGTGCGGCTCACTTTGCCACGGGGAGCAGTACTGGTTACGCAGCAAGCCTAGTCCAGGCGGCATTCCGAATGAGCCTTATTTTCCGTTCCTGGAGTCTCACGAAATGCCAAATGGTTATTGCGGAGAAGTCGCTCGTAGCGGTGCTGCCAAAGTTTGCAGCCTGTGTTACGCGTTACTCATACAGCAGTGGGAAAATTACGAAAAGGATGCGCGCCCTCATAGTCAAAGAATTTATTGGCTGAAAAGATGCGACGGCGGACCTTTCACTGGTGCAGAAATGGCTCTGCAGGGCGAATACGCTGCGCAGGTCATTGCGTAATTTAATTCCTTGCTTTCGTACAGGCAGAAAAATAAAGAGTTAATTTACTACAATAAATTGGACTCCAACCCCAGAAGATAATATATGAAGATACTTACAATAAAATATGAAATAAATGCTAGAATAAAGTACTTTTTCCTATAAATTTAATGGAATTTTTACAGATTTATTGGAATAAATGCTGTATTATAGTATTTCTTTCATAATTTATCATAGGAATGTTCCTATGATAAATTAATTGTCTTTTGGGGTTCGATCCAACTTTTTATGGGAAAATTAACCGTTTCATGTTTTTGCGTGTAATAATGCGATAATATATTATATCTGTAATCTGTGTAAGAACGTTAATTTGAAATTATTACTTGGTTGTATAAAACATTTGAAATATAAAAGTACATGTGAAATTGCACTGAGAAGAATAAAGCGGTAAAAATTGTAATTTCTGGACTCTGTGATCCAATTTTAAAAAATCTGAAGATGATATGTGGAAATAGACATTTAAATGCTTATTATACCGTAGGTTTTGGGATTAACGAATGAACATCAATCGGGAAGATCGGAGCAAAATAGACCCGTAGGCACATCGCCTCGACTACCTCTTGTATCAGTATCAGCAGAACCTTCAAGACCACCGTCCACTTCAATTGAACCAACGCGGCCTCACTCAAATGCACCTGAAACACCCAGGCATCACCCGGAACAAGTGCGGTTTACTATGGAATCGCCCCATCAAAAGCTTCAATCCCCTCATCAAAAGTTACAAAGTCCTAGACAAATGTTGGAAGATAGCGCGAAGGGACACAGCGCAAATGAAACTGCGTTGGATTTGAGACACGCACCAAAGAGTTCATCCGTTTCACAACCAGCGTTGCCACCACAATCGCGTAAGTCATTTAATTAAATCATTAAACGTTTTAAAATGAAACACAAAAAATTATTTAGCTTTTCATAGAAAAATTTACGTGAAATCAATTACTGTTCTTATTGAATTATTTTTTTAATATATTTTTGAGCCAGTTTTAAATAGTAATGCTCATCATATCAAAACATTTAAATTAATTATACTTGTTTAATATTTTTAATTAGAATAATTCTATCAAGTTCTAATCTTTATTAGATATTTTTTTTTATTTATACTACAAATAAAATTGCTACACGTATTAAAAAACGAACAATAATGTTACAATTTAAAAAAAAATTGTATCCAATTTAAATACCATTTATAGTAATTTTTTTTATTTAATTGCGCATCAATTATTGAAATAATATTATATTAATAACACTTTAAGCAGAATCCAATACAAAACTAATTATATATCCATTTCTATTTCTCTCTCTTATGCGATTAAGCACGTCATAAAATCAATAAATTATATTTCTAATAATAGACTAATTAATAATCGATAAATGATAAAACATCATCCCAGGACTGCTGCATGGTTCTTTTTTGTCTAATTTTACCTATTTCTTTTAACCTTTTTATCTTTTAGGACTTTGCATGTACAGTGAACTTTTTTGCCGTTCTTCACTTCGCCTAATGCTTTTTTCTATCATACTTTCATGCAATTTGAGTGAAACTTCTTTTAATTCTTATATGCTAACATGCCAAATTTGTCAATAACGCTTGTTAATATATTTATATTACAATACTTATACAAATTAGTTATATATCAACTAATTATATTAATACAAAGTGTATTTATTTATATGTATATGTATATACATTTATATAAAAAATTAGATACATTTGTTGGTGTATAATTTTTATACTTTTCACAAAACTAAAGCAGAAACTAATTTTGAATGTTGAAACTGATAAAAAAGTATTGTTCAATTTTTGAATTTTTGGTCATTTTTTGAGTTTCCTTTCAATGCAAAATAAGCAGAGTTAGAATGGAATCTAATGGATAACTTACTGGTCGGTTTAAGTTGGCGCGCGATAATCTTTACGCGCACTCTTCTCAGCTGGCCGATACCGCCACCATAATTATTAACCTGACCTGATGAGTTCAAATGGATTTCTTTGTCAAAGGTCGTGCCACGAAAGAGCATTACTCATAATTTCAAGACGATCAACAAATCGTCATTTGTTCATTTCTATCTAAATGACTCACTAACGCGGAAAAGAAGCCCAAAGAAAGAATCGACTGAATTAACTATCTCCAAATCTGCTTTCGTTTAATAAATTATTTACTGATACGTATTGACAACTGTGTCCTAACAATTTTATCGCCAAGTTTATTAACAAAGCTTTCTTTGATCTTTATCGCAATCGGTCTAATCTGAGGACATAAAGGAAAAATTGCAATTTTTTAGAATTTTGCAATAAATGTAGTCCGCAAGTTTACTCGCAGCGTTACAAAAATAATGCCACCGCGATAAACCCAATTGAAACAATCCACTTATAATTATTCATAAAGTAAAGAAAAGAAAGAAGCGCGAACGCAGATGGGGCAATTATTCATTAGCAGAGGTAAATATATCGGCGCGCGACGTCAACAAACCAACTTACATCGGCCTTAGTCTTTTTGCCGTCACCGATCTTGAGGGGTTAAAAGTTTGCGCGATAAAGCGCCCCGGGGAAAATTGCTCGTAATGCGTAATTTCATTGAAAGAGCGTAATTCGAGCGAGCAATCGTCACAAAACAAGAAAGAGCTCGCGATTCTCGCGGCCTTATCAGCACGCTTCCCGACACGAGACAACTGGGGTAAAAAAAGTGAAAAGTAAATACGCGGAGTAACTAGGCCACGTGCGGCGTCAGTAGCGCAATGGTCAGTATCATCTAGTCCGATTGATCGTTCAGTCGCTCGTCCGCTTGTTCCCATATCTGTTCACTTCTGATTAAATTTCATGTTGTTTTGCGACCGCGAGTGCGAGCGTTTCATGATTCCGACGCTTTTTTTCGCATTTGCAGAGATCTACAGTGGTGGGGCGACGTCAAACGCTGGAACTGACATCTTGGACCTGTCGATGCCGGACAAAAATTCCGTCACGGAGGTCTGCTACATGTGCGGCGATGAATTCAAACGTGGCTCCCTCACGAATGTTCTCGCCAAGCCGTTACAAAATAAGCCAGACGGGGGCAACAGCTCGACGCCGTACTTTCCCACTCTTATGCTGCATCCCAGGCCTAGCAGGAGTAGACCCATGGACAGTGCGGGACGTGTTCAGGTTAGGCAGCTTTTGCCATTGAAAAATACGCTCTAAACAATTTTGAAGACTCTTGACTTTCATATGGTGGAATGGTAGCACATTGTACTGAAATTGTGGTGTAACTGTTCTTTCATTTTTGTCAACATTTCCCGTGTGTACAAACGATAAAAATTCTTAATCAGCATTCCAATTAGTTGGTGTTTGAACAAAGGAAAAAATAATAATACTTTAGATGACTGCTCAGTTTTTACAATGTACTTATTTATACATAGAAGATACTAGTTTGCGTTAAATTAATTCATTTTCTATTCACGGATAGTTTAAAGATCGAACTGTTAGCTAATGATTTATTTCAAAGCATCAAAGACAAATATTTGTTTATATTTTGATTGTCTTGCAATTATGTTTAAATTACAGATCTCACACTTTAAGGTAGTGTAATAACCTATTTTGCTTACTGAATTATTATAATATTGTTATTTATACATTTTAAATGTTCTCTGATAAACGTTGATATTTATTTTGACCACAACGAAAAGTTTGACTAAGAAAATATTTTTATTCGCGCTAATATAACAAAAATATGTTAAGTAATGTGAATTTAAAAGTGTACGTTTGTATTGCAGGCTTGTCAACTGTGTGTGAATCATTTATTACAACAGTGGAAGGCGTACGAATTACATAATTCACCGCATAATCAACGCCACTATACACTTCGTAAACGGCAAGCTTTAACAGTCGACGCCACCACCTTCATCTGTTACACCTGTTCCTTTGAACACCCTTCCTCGAGCATAAGACTGCTATACTGTTGTCCGAATCCGGAAGGTGAGGCGTATTATCCCTATCTGTGTTCTCTCCGACCTCCGTCTGGAGCTAGTCCTATCAGTCCTCAGGGCATGGTCCAAGTCTGCAGTGACTGCTATCGAAATATTCCTTATAGACATCAGGCTTATGGTGGAGATAATAGTGAATCTCAGTCGCAAAACGTCATTACTACCATAGATGTTTCCACTACGGTTTCAAATACTTCAGTTAAGACCACTGGTGTTACAGCTTCGACATCTGAAACTCGACAAAGTATGTTTCTACAATGTATAATAATATATTTAACTGATAATTTTCATGTTTGTAACAATCCATTTTCTCCCTTAGATACTTCTCATTCGAGTGTTTCCAAATCACCTGCAAGTACAAGTTGCGGTAATGATATACGTTTCAAACCCTACGAATTAAATACTTCAACATCAATGGCGAATAAAGCGCGTAGCACCAATGTAAAAAGTGTTGCAACTAGTCAACGTAACTCCCCCAACAATGGTCCTAACGAAAATGGTTCTGTTACTTTGGGCAAAAGTTTTAGGTGCTATGTTTGTGAAAGATTGTATCCATGTTCTCATATGCAATGGTTTGTTATTATTATTATTCACTTATCGTATTATTATTAGTTTATACAGATTTTAATTGATTTTTGGTTTAAATCTTACATTGATGTGCAAGAATGAAATTTAAATGTCAGAATAATTTTTAGATATTTCAAGTATTTTATGTATAAATTTTAATTTAATTGATTTAATTATTTGATTAAACTTAGGTTATCAACAAGTCCAGAGGGTATGAATTCCCATGCTATGCATTTTCCTTGTTTGAGAAACATAGTAAGAACCGCGGCTAATTTCGGTAAAGATAGTCATGGAAGAGTTTTGACATGTAGCAATTGTGTTAATCATTTGGCGCAGCAATGGGAGAGCATGGACGCTGATCGAGTACCTCTTGAGCGCCGCAGGTTCGTGTTATGTATTACAACTTCATATATCCATTTAAGATAATTTTTCATTATTATTTGTTTGTCATTAAATTATCTTTTTCCTTAATTCTACTTGAATATCGTAAAAATTTATTTTTTATTATTTTTATATTAATTATATTGCAATTTTATTATGCTTTTTATATTTAAATTATAAGTATTTAAAAAATATTGCAAAAAATAAAAAGTTATTTAATAAAAACAATTGAAAATTACAGATATGATATCCCCGGTGGTCAACCAAATGGCGAAGTTAGTCGTTCAATGGAGGCAGCATCAAGCTCAGTTTCCGAGCGAACTTTATTCGTCACATCGAGTAGTTCTATATATTGTTTTTTATGCGGTCTGCACAGTGATCTGACGATCGCACGAGTGGTTTATGGTCGTTCGCAAGGACGAAACGCGCCTTTCTTCCCGCAACTATTGTGCCATCACTCTCCGCAGAATGCAGAGCAATTACGGGAAGACGGCAGCGCCCTTGTCTGTACATTTTGTTATCATTCACTTTTGTCACAATGGCGTGATTACGAATCTTTACCAAGCGATCAACAAGTCAATCCTGCGGAACGCCAATACAACACGCATGACTATTATTGTTATGTTTGTGGGATATCTACGTACAGAAAACGCATAAGAGCTTTGACTGTTAAAGACTTTCCGTTTCTAAAGTTCCACCGACAACCAGCTAAAAGTTTATTGTTGGAAAATGGAGATTTTGCTGTCGTTTGTTTGGATTGCTACGAGACGCTCAGGACCCAAAGTTTAGAGTACGAAAGATGGGGATTGCCTCTGGAGAAACGAGAGTACAATTGGATCGTACAGCCTCCACCTCCGGAGGACAGTCCAGAAGCAGCTATAGCGAGGTTGCCATCCGGTGAAAGATCAGAAAAAGTGGTTGGTGCTTTCAATTACATGTTATTTAATGTATACCGTACTCAACTGGACATAAAGTGGTTTCAGGTTGGTAACCCTTCATTTGGCCAGGGTTACCAATTTAAAACCATTTTTTTCTTCGTTGAGTAATATACTATTACGGTACAGGTTGACATAGGTTTCACTGTCGAAAATACTGCTTGAAATCAATTACTTTCAGCATATTTAACTATAAGGAAAATTATAACTTTACGAGAACGCGGAAGTAAACATATTTTTGTATGTATTCGGTTATAATTAAGCGCTTGTCGATTAATTGACAATTTTTTGAACTAAATAAATCAGTAAACTTGAATGAAATTAAAATAAATAATATAAATGTAAAATGTAATTGATTTTATTAATACGATATAATATTTTATTTTCAGGTTCCTCCTACTCTTACAGTCAGACCAACGAGAAAAAATTGCTCACCAAAATCGTTAGATAAAAAGGCACCTGTTAAAGTTGTGGAGAAAGAACAGCAAGGTAAGTGATTCCATCTTTGTTTTATTATTTTAATTTATACTAAATTATAAATATTGACCAAATTATATATCAACGAATAATTATCAACTTTCAATTCTTATTAGGAGACTATTTTCCTAGTCTCTAAAATCTCAAAAAAAGATTGCCGTTTTATCATCCCACCCTTGGTACTATTCGAATTCCCTTATTCTCATAAAATTTAGCAATTCCCATATCTCTTGTGTGTTAAAGGATTAAATAATACAAACTTTTTACCATGAAAAGAAATATTTTGTTGGATATATTGAATAGAAAACGTGTTCAAAGTTAAAAGCTTCTATTCACTATAATATAATATTTTTAAGCATTTATCATTTTTATGATTAACATCTGGGCCTAAAAATGCAAACCTAATTAACCATAAATTCTGCGGGTTGTTTTCAAGATATTATTCAGATATGTGCTTTATTTATAGATTTATTATAATCAAAGTGACAGAAATCTTGTGGCTTTATTAGAGTATTGAACTTTAATTTTATTTAAATAGAAAATATGAATAATTCATTTTCCCTTAATATTTATGTTTGGCGCGCACATTTTATCTAACAACTGATTTTTATATTCTATATAAAATATCGATATATCGAATACTCTTGAATTGTCAAAAAATTGCTTGAATATGTACAAATAACTTCAATTATGTAATAATTTGAAATTTACTTGTAACCATTAGAAAAAATATTGTCGTTTAAAAAGATTAACATGTTGAAATGTTGAACTTTTTTGTTTAAAATATTATATTACAATTTGGATAAAAATAAATGGCGAAGGTTACAGTATAAATGATACATTGTGTATGTTAACGATAACACTGTATGCACTTTATTATCAACTGTTCATAATTGCAAATTAAGTAACAAATTATCACTTACAACAGGGGTCACAGAGTTTGCAAAATAGTTCATGTATTAAGTGTCTAACGACAATCCTAAACAAATTTTAATAACAGTGTTTCTCGAAAGAAGTTCCATGTGATTATAAGTTATCTAATGTAATTACTTTTTTTTATTACATAAATATATAGCAACATTTATAAACAAAAAGATATATTCTTTCAAGTCTAACTTTCGCGTCGTGTAAACCATGATTTTGATTGGCAAAATGCAATTTCTATTCAATACTGACAGTTTGCATGCACTTTCACTTTTGACGTCGACTATGAATTGGTCTATCGAGTATGTTAAATGTACCAAACTCATCGCGTAATGAGACAAACATTCGTGCATTTGAGTCCGTGCAAACCCGCTCCTCAGGACACTTCCGTAGCTACCGGAAGAAAGGGAACTTGCCGGGGTAAGCCAAACAATGCGCGTAGTACCTTTGAACTATACAACGCAGCGCTGAATTAACATAAATATTGAGTTTTAGATGAGGTGCCCGAGAGAACACTCCGAGTGTTCAATTACACGCAATACAATTCAGTAAACGAAGGGCTTAATGCCGACAGAGACGACGAACTTTGTGCAAAGTGCAGGGGACCAAGAGCAAGTATAAGGAATGCTAGTTCAGAATCTTCGCACGCCAAATTTACAACTCAGATTCACAATTATCTTAATTAAAATTGTCACACTAGGAGTATGTGAATGATAACTATAAGGGTTTGATTTTAAAATCATTTGATTCGCAAAATTAATTATTAAATATTTAATATTTTTTTGGTTTGTCAGGATTGAACTTAAATGAATTTATCATATCGTATCAACTGCAACGATAATTTAAAGTAACAAAAAAATAATGATTTTTCTGTATTTTTTAATCATTTCTGAATCAGGGGAAATTTAGTGTGCGAAATTGTTGATGTTGCATCCAAGGGAGTAAAGTATACAATTAGACGGGAATATTATGTTGACGTTCGAATGTTAGGTACACAAAAAAAAATACCATGTATAATTAGCAGGAATTGATGGTTTCTCAACGTGAACTTAATCAGAATACCTAAAATTTTTTATGTAAAAAATTATTTTTTTTTTATTAGTTTTGAGATTGCTTAACATGAAAATTTGATGTTAAAAGTATACAACATTATATGATGCGTGATTGTTTAATGGCCTCACTCATTATTCATCAACATGAATAATAAGTGAGTACCAGAATGTTAAAGTATACATGTTACGGTGATGAGGCAAGTCTGCTGTATCGGATTTAATGCTTTTGTATGATTCTAAAAATGTTGATTTGAAAATTAATAATAAACATTCAGTTATTTCAGTGTTACGTAATCTCCCAAATTGCAAAAATGTACTAAAACAATTGAATGAGTTAATGCAATTCTTATTTTACTCTTGCAAACCTGTATTGAAAAGTAATATGTTATTCGACCAAGTGCTACTGTTTACGTATCATCAAAATAATAACATTATTGTTCATGTTAATCCTACAAACTTTTTTTTCTCCGTGTGATGACCTTCAACTTCATACGAGTTATAATCTCATGTTTCTCTCATGATGCACGGTATATTTTTGATTAAAAGCTCACGAATTTTGCTCCCTCCTGGGTAAAACCTCGTTTCGTCATAATACAGGGCGTAAAGTCATACTTTTCGTACATGCGTGAGGACATTTTGTTTTAAAAATACGAAATTTAATTAATTTATAAGCCACAATACTTGAAGTCCATCGAGTACACAAAATTGCGTTAGGCAAGCATTTCATTTTTATTGCCAACAATCAAGTTATGCTCGCAAAATTATTGTACAACAAAAGTGCAAGTGCTTGCGGGTTTATTACCGTTTGTGTAATGAACAATTGTCAAGTGTTGTAAGCGGTACAAAAAGCTGCACGCATAAACGCAGCCAATTCCTTTTCCTCTCCTTTTCGCCTTTCCCTGTCTGTTCGCCTGCCCTCTCTCTCTCCCTCCCTTTCGCTCCCCCTCTCTCCCTCTCTCTCTCTCTCGCTCGCTCGCTCGCTCGCACTCTCGCTGCGTCTCTCTTTGACCAAACCGACCCTTACACATCGTTACCTCCCTCGTGCCAATCGATATCAACGTCATCAACTATGCTCCCTAGTTGCGCCCTCTTGCTTGCTAAGAAGCCCCACTCGACGCGTCACGTACACCCCAAATGCGCGCGGTCAAAGAACCCAATTTTCCGTACACATTAACATCCGTTTCAGGATCACTTTTCATTCTTTTCTTTTCTTTTCTATTTTTCTTTTTCTTTTTTTTATTTTTCCTCCCGTTTTTTACTTGTCGTTATTAGCTCATTTCGCACTCTGCTGCATTCGTAATGCAAAAGGAAAAATTCGGACAAACATCGCCGGAATTGAATTGATGCGCGCGAGTTTGCCAAGAGAAATTCCCACTAAATGACGGAACTAATTTTCGGACCGTCTGAACGAGATATTTGATGATGAAGGCGATTAGATTTCTGAAATTGTGATCATTTCGGATATGAGTTTTGAATTTCTCTAAAGGCATGAAGTTGGTTAATGACTCCCCGGTAAATGCGTTTGGAATTCACGGGACGGGCGAGAGCATTCTTGGATGTTCTGTTCAAGTTTTGTTCATTTCTAGGATGGTCATGATTGCACTTTCGTTGTTGTGGAATTATTCTTTTGTAAACAAATGAGCGCGCAGGAATTCTTAATTAATTTCGTTTGTAATCGCGCGCGATAAGGGTTGTTTATCGAGTTCTGGTTATGAACCTCGATAGTTCGGAGCGTTATTAAACCGCCAAAAGTTTATTAATAGTTGACTCTATTTTTAATAAGAATTCGCGGATTTGTATGTATTTACAGTATTCATTATAATGTGATGTGATATTTTAGAAAATAGTAGGAAAAGATGTGACCAAAGAATAGAATTCGGTACCTCGTAGTCCAAATTCGCGCCCTTTACCATCACTCGACGCTGCTGCTAGGCCACGCCCCCTCGCAATGGCACTAGAATTTAACGTCAAAGAATATTTCTGCGAGCGAAGGCGTAGAGTGATGGTAAAGCGTGCGACTGATGACTGTGGAGTGACAGGTTCTATTCCTCGACTGCAACATTTTTTTCCAAATATCTTTTAATAATATATTTTATGAATTTTAGTATATGAAAAATTATAAGGAGTCACTATAAACGCACACATATATCCCAAATATTTTAT
Source organism: Leptoteleia sp. ZL-2020 (assembly GCA_022817305.1). Taxonomy (NCBI): domain Eukaryota; kingdom Metazoa; phylum Arthropoda; class Insecta; order Hymenoptera; family Scelionidae; genus Leptoteleia; species Leptoteleia sp. ZL-2020. The sequence continues at coordinate 20,117 of JABFPN010002297.1, forward strand.
AAAAATAAATTATCTCAGTGTATAATGCATGGTTTTCTTGTTAACTTTTATCTTTTCAACACAGAGAAATGTTCGAACTATCGAGGTTCTAGCGTACGTTAACCCTTTGAGCTGGTAGTGTTCACACCATAGTGACACCTGCGGAAATTCGATATTCCGTTACATTCGTAATATATTATTTACACTTGCCTAGCAAAAGTAAATTTCAAATAAAATTACAACAAACGTCTTGCATTTCAATTTCGATTCCAAAATCGCAACAAGCACGCCCTTTGAAAGGGAATTAAACATTTGGAGCAATTCTTTGACAACAAGGGTGTTTTTTAAACTTTAAAAGAATCAATTTTTATTTTGTCTTATTCTTCTGAATTGCAAAAGAATATTTGAATTTTTTTTATTACACTTGAAATTATTTGGATTTCATATATAAAAATGTTGTGATTTTTAAAATCAGAAGAAAAATAGCTATTCGATGAAGAAAGACGAGACAAATTATTTTCCACCCTTTAGTTTGATTAATGACATTTGATTCTAAATTGTCCGTACAAACGCCGAGTATTTCGTCGTAAAGCGTTACAACTCAATAATTCAATATAATTCGGAATCAAATTATGAAAAATATTATACCTATAATTTACAATTTGTAACAATTAATATTATCTATAAATAATAGCAGAATGGATTGCTCACTTACAAGAGACATTCTGAAGGTTATAAAATAATTTAAATAATGCATATAAAAGCAAAAATAATTGAAAATTAAAATAACTCATTTTATAATCAATTTTCTTACATTTCCACCTTTTGTATCATCATTTTGGAAACTGCAATTGGAAATGTTAACACTTATAATGACATCAAATCAAAGTCAAGATCGAAAAGGCCTGGTAGGATTTAATATAATTTAGATGGGAAACTGAAGCTTTATATATTCGACGCCACTAAACTCAATGTCTAGGAGGTTGCTCGCCCTCGAACGTTCGGGTCGAGCACTATTTGTTAAGAATGCTGATCCGGTGGCTGCATGCGTGTTACCCTTTCAACACAACAGCACCTTCGAAGCCACCTAGTTAATAATGGAACGGTGACCCCCACGAATAGAAACACGGTTTTAGTAGCCATAAGTTAGTTTGGGTCATGGGTACTTTAATTTCAGAAATCTTCATTGTTACCACTCTTTGTATGAATATAAACTGAACTCGAAAAAAAAACTACCTAATATGTAATATAAACTCGGATTTATAAATTAGCATAAAAAAACATATAAAGTACTTATCACGGTTTAACGATTTTACAGTTTTTATAAGTGCTACTCAAATGGTAAATATATAGTGGGGTGGAGGGGGAAATTATACTTAAAATTGCCGTACCTTCTAACATTACACTGAGAAAAGAGTAATAAGTAAAGTAAAATTTAAAACAGTTTTTTTTGTGATACCTGCAGAATATCTTGTTAAATTCAGATTTGACAAAATTAACAAAATTGTTCTTTGCGTGTACACTGAAAAAAAAATTAATAGTAGAACTGAAAAATATTTTATATTAATTTAAGGATATCTCTGAAAAATGAAAAATTTAACTATTGCCAATAATAAAAGTGACAGTGAATAGAATTTTGCAAGGCCACCGAGAGGTATCAGTTTTATTATTTCACGATTTGGATCTCTTGCGACTAGAATTATGGTCCCCAACTGTCAGCTGGGGGTTAAGGGTGACGTTATCCCGCGCAGATTCCGTTCCGACCAATAGGACAACCTTTCAACTGACTGGGAATTACGCCGCTGCTGCCAAGAATTACGTCCACTAATGAACGTTCGGCAATTCACAATTTCATCGCAGGGTGGTGGCAGAACAAATTCTTGACAAACAACCCCGCAATCTGACCTCCGATCATTTAGGGGTGTCGGCTGAAATTTCCTGCCGATAACCCGTATGAATATTATTCGCCAATTAACCAATGCCGCGTGAAATCTGCCACTACGCGGAAATATCGAAATATTACCCGACGAGAATTAACAATTTCGCAACATTCCAGTGACTTTTTTTTTCCTCGACAAAATTCAACTTAATGAAGCGTTCAATATTATATATATGGCAGTTATTGATATAATATTCTAGCCATATATGGTTCAAATAATTTCCTTATGTTGAAATCAATTAATACCATATATGACCGTATATGTCCATATATGAATCATATATACATATATATATATATATATGTATATATATATATAATTTTTATAAGGGTACGCACGTTTAATTACAAACATTTCGTCGTTTAGATAATGTAAAACCCAATAATATCTCGATCTTGCGATCGGACACTTTTTAATTTCACAAACGCGACGTTTTTGGGACAAAAAAAAGGATCGTTAACAGAGTAACGTTTGGGGGCGCGGAGTGGAAAAGCGAAAAAGTCCGCCCGTCGGCTTTCAAATGCAAATTCGACTTATAGTAATTAAAAAATATATTGGATATTTTTCGTGCGCTCGGCGTGTCGCTTTAAACGGCCAATAAATTGACGGCAATTTGAATTTTCAATTAAATTTAGCCGGGCGATAAAATTTCCGCGCCCTTTTTCGGCGTGCGCCAAACAAATAACTTTATTAAATCCATTATTACGCCCGATCATCGATTATATTGCGGGCGACGGTTCCGCGCGATGAAAGTATATATATATATATATATAAATTCGCCTTAATGCGACTCGTTAGTTGGAAATCAAAGACACACCGGTATCGACTGTTCCGCGCGGAGAAAAGAGATTGCGGCGGTGGCAAGGAGCGCGCCACAGCGAGACAGACGGAGAGAGCGAGAGACGACGAGAAAGGGAAGGAGGGAGAGAGAGAGAGAGAGAGTGAGCGAGGGAGCTTGGGCCGGAGGGTGGGGGGCGGGAGGGGGCGAGAAA
>JABFPN010002298.1:0-23027 GCA_022817305.1 Leptoteleia sp. ZL-2020
TCAGTTATTAATGGTTACACAGCGAACCGGATATAGGAACATTTCCGCTGAAAACGGGGAAGAAATTTCGCTGAAAATGGGAGCACGTTGAAAATGGGAAGGCTGAAACTGGGAGCGTCGAGTGTATAAGTTTATTTTTGTTGTCATTTTGTTTGAATATCTTATTAAGTGTTACAATAAATATTAATTAAATTTCAGATCTTGCAAACATCATATTCATATTTTGCAATGTTCTGCTCAGCACGAGAAAAAAATATTTAAATACCTATTATATATTCTATGTTGACTAAAACTTCAGATATTAATCAAATGATATAAACCTCATTAATTTAATATCGTAAATTAACAAGGTTGGAAAAAATTTGTCTAAAAAATGAAGAAATTGATGATTTTTGTTTAAATTAAAACAATATGATTTACACAAATCTTCTTCCTCATTATTATTCACTGATATGTAGAATAATATACTTTTTCTAATTTTGTTATACTTTGAATTGTTGTTTTACACAGTGTTTTAAAATTAAACAGAATGAAAAACAAATTTTCGCTATTAATTGTGAAATTGTGACATACCTTGCAATGATGTTATTCACGATAAACAACGTATTTTACAGTTTTGCTTGCGATTGTGGTTACCTGCAACAAAAAAACAACATTTTTTAGTTTATCGAATTAGCTATCCTGCCCGATTTATAAACATAATTAAATATATAAATATTTACAAATTTTTTTAAACAAATTTTTCTCTACTGCATTTAATATCAATTTAATTTAATAATTAAAGTACCTACATTATTTATATAAAATTAATTTAATGTTAATATGTACGATTTTTGAGATATTTTATTGCAAAGGAAACTAAATTTTATTTACCATAATTATTGAGTTTCAATTCATTATATTATTATTATAAATGATATTTATTTTCACTATTCACTACTACGTGAACTTTATAACACTATAATTGATACTATTATTACATCTAAAGAATTTCGTATGTTATATTATATTTATTTTTCATCGTTGCCAATCTTACCGGTACAATGAAAGAAAACAGCTAATAAAAATGCATCGCATCGCCATCTGTAGGAGTAATAACAATCACCTAGCAAATACGTTGTATATAGTAAGTGAGATGAAAAATAATATTCCGTGGTAATTGGACTTTTAGTCATCAGGAATTTTCTTTGACTTAGTTTAATGCCTTGAAGTCGGAATTAACGAAATGAAACTCCGAACAATATAAAATGACGTTTTCCGAAACTTTAAATAAAATAAACGAAGATGTGCACGAACGATAAGATGTCAAAAATCACTGTGACATTGTGTTAATACAGTTCTCATTCGCGTTACGATATTTTGGAATATTGTAATAAGACATTTCATGTGATTTTACGTGTGATTTACTGTTTGTGATTTTTGCGCAAGGAATATCAATTGCCAGCGACTTTGATTAATACGTCGTTAACGATGTTATCCTGGCATTCTTTTTCTATCTTTTCTACCATTTTGACATTGTTGGCAGGTAAACAGCACGAATATTCATATGGAATTTAAGCTATTATTAATTGTTAGTAAAAAGAGACTAGTTTTTAACTTATTTTATATATAATAGCGTAATTAGAAAATAACTGTTGTAAACAAAAATCATTCTGAATTCATAATCTATGCCTCAGCATTTGCAGTTTTAATATTTTGGGGTAGGAATTTAACATTTGTAATAATTCTTTTTATTTATATTACGAATATGTAGATAATTAAATAAGTTAAAAGTCAAGATATTTATGTAAACAATGCTAATTCTTGTAAATGTAACAAGTATTAATACGTATACTGTACAATAATATTAAGTCTTCCATTATTAATATTATTTATTTTTCTTTTATAATGAAACATTATTATGACTGTACTATTTCTTATTTTTAAAAGCTAATGTTTATTTTTATTATATTTTTGTTTATTATATATATATATATATATAACATTTTACTTGTTGAAGGTATTGAATAAAACAGTTTTTAAATTTTTCCAGTTGCTAAATGTTACTATGTCACATTATCTAGCAATGGCCCAATTGTCCGGGGAGGAACTATTACATTTAGAGCAGATTTATATGAAAATGATGGCAGTATACCAAAGAGTGAATTTATATATAGTTGGAAGGATAATTTTACATTTCATAAGTATGAAGTGAGTTGGATTTGTTTGTTGTTATTATTATAATAATAATAATAATATATTTATAATTAATAATATAAAATCATAATATTTATAATAATATATTATTTGTATAATTATTGATATTATTGATTTGTAAAGAAAAAATAATCTCATAAATTGCTTTATTTTTGGATAATAGTAATAATTCCGTAGCAATATTTCTTTTTAATGAGCTTTGAATACTAAATATAAATGCAAGTAATTTTAATAGGATGCAATAATAATATTATCAATAATGATAATAATATTATAAAAATGATAAATTTTAATTTTAAATATTTTTTATAGACTTATTGTGTTTTTGAAACAATTATATGTGCAGATAGTATATCATTAAATAACTTTTTATAACATGTCATGAACATATGCTTATTTTTTAGGTTACTACTAGAAACACAACAACTTACTATAGTATAGAATATCCAGCCGAAACTAATGCTGTTGGAGAATACAGAATTGAAGTAGATGTTTATAGAATATTTTTGACCCCATTGATTCCATTTAAGATCACGAGTAATGGTTTAGATTTTGAAATAACAGGTCAGAAGGAATACAATTCGTATTTTTTTGATTAAATGAAAAATATATAAATTGATAATAATTATGTTTTGTACAAAAATAATAAATGTTTATATCTATTATTGCGTATAGAAAATAATAATAAAATCTTTTTTTATTTTTAGAATTTTTAAACGGAAACATTACTATAAATCAATCCAATAAAACTGTTGGAAGTAAATATGTATCATCGGAAAGTCCAATAAACTTTACAATAAACCTACACAAACCTGATAAAAATTTTGCATTAAATGAATCGCACACTCTTACTACTTTTTGGCTTGTTGACTGCAAGAACTATGGACAAAATAACGATCTGAATTTTAGTTATAATTTTACCAAGCCGAATACTACGCACACAATTGATGCTTTAGTTGTGATATCCAAAAAACCGCCACCACCTCCGCCAACTACAACAACCACTACAACTACAACGACAACCACGACTCCTTCTCCACCTAGCAATGTTACAAATGGGAATAATACTGGTAGTAGTACCGCCAGTATTATTACTACTACCACCATTAGTACTACTGCTAGCACTACATCTGTAAAGAATATTGCAACTTCTGAATTGTCTGCTACAACAATGAAGCCTATTATAGACAGAAAAAATATTCCAGAGGAACTGTCTAGGTTTATTGAAAATGATACAGCAGTCACGGCTTTAGGAAATAACATGGGGAACAGTTGTTTAAATACATCTATCATTCCCTTAGACCCTGAAAAAACTTATGGATATTTCCAAAGACGTATTGAAGTCAGAGGTGATTTATTAAATAAATAATACAAATTCTGTGTTAATTTTAAATATTCAAAGTTTGAGGCAAAAATACATAAATGAACTTGCACTTAAAAATACAATTTTAGGCACCATTAAATTTTGTTTTTTGAGGAAATCAAAAGAAATTATTTTTTTATTGCTTGTACTCTAACTTATTGCAGTTTTTGCTTCTAGTTGTAATCAAGCTAACAATAATTATATTTCAGCTCCAATTTCCAACATTTCTGCTGAAGGAACAAATTGGATTCAACCTTGGGATATGTTATATTTAAACATAACTTGTAATGGATCCGGTCCCTTTTCAAAATGTCTCCAATTTGAACGTGGAAAATATAATTATACCGGCAATGAAACTTGTGAAAATCCTGAGATATTGAAAGATTGTAAATTTTCCATCAGTCATTACTTTCTTGAGCCCAGCATTTACACAATTTTAGTGATCCTTAAAAATGATGTTGGAACAAAATTTTATCCAATAACTATCAATATTTATAAAGGTATTGAGATTTAACAATAAGAAAAAATAACATTCATTTTTATTATAAGTAATATAAATAATAATATAATTTTTTTCAGTTGAAACGAAGCCTCAATTATCTGTAATTGTCGTGCCAGTTTCATGTTCACTGGCAGCAGTGGTATTAATTGTATTTGGAGTAGCATATTATATACAAAGTCGTGCTCGATTCACTGTGGAAGTAGCAGATTTTGATTTTGGAAAACATAATCCGGATTTGGAATACAAAACATTTGTGGAACGACTTCGAGATTCGTTTAATAACACAGTCAGACCTGGCGGCGAAGGAATAAGTGTACGATATGCTTATTACGGAAGCATGAATTACTAAATTTTGTAATTAACGATTAGCATGAAATGACTGATGTAAATAATACTTTTGGGATTGACAGATATAAATTAATCATTTTCAGTATAGATACTTCTTAAATTAATGATAAAATGATAACAAGTAGAGATAAAATTTTTGTTATTTTCTGAATTAAATATTGAATAGAATTTTCAATGTTATATTTTGAAATATTTTCACTTACTTATACAATGTTTAATAATTTACTTTCTTAAATATAATCGTATTATTTCATTATAATTGGTAAAATTTGTGAATTTGTAAAAATTATTTTATTGCATATTTTATTGCGATGCTGAACTGTATTAAAGAGTATGTATGTACATACAATAATGCAGAAAAAATTAATGAATTAATCATTAAATTAATACAATTGCTTTGTTTTATGATACTATAGTTAATAATGGTGTTACTAAAATATTTGTCAGTATTAAAAGTTGATGCTTTTAGAATTTTCAATTATTACTATTAAATATTACGATGCATAAAGTATTTTTTGCAGAATATATTTATTATATTTGAATGCCTCTTCTGATATTATTAAGCAATATAATGACTAAATTATATTAACATTCCACGATCGAATATTATTTTTGAATGTGAGCTATTAACTATATATATATATTAAAAATATGGTACAACACCTCAGAAGATTTTTTCTGAGATTTTCGTTTATTGGTTTTATTGCTTCAATAACATTTGGATATAATGCAATTTTTGTTTTTGTCCAGTGTTCATTGCGTGAATGCTTGCTATCAAGGGTATCACAAATTTCTGTTGAAAAATATTCATCTAGAAGTTATTTATCAATTGATATTGATAAATGTTATAATTTATATATTACGTTAAAATGCACAAATATCTTACTCATTTCTTTAAAAAAATCTATTTTTTGACAAATTGACAGTTGTGTACTCTTAAACAACATTATTATTTATGTATGCAATTCGTTATTGATATATAGATGTACATAGATGATATAACTGGTGCAATAATTACATTTTTTATGTCATATATAAATATTAAATATTTAAATATTTATATGTTTTTGCATATATATTTTTTGTCAAGTCACTGACTTTTTAATATTCTAATGCGTGGGTGGGTGCACATTAATTTTATACAATTCAACATTTTTAAAACATAAATTATATTATTGACTCAAGAGATTATAATTAAAATTTTCAATTTATATTAATTTAATTCGGAACAGTAATCATAAATTAATAAAAGTGCTTTTGGATTGTTTTATGAAGGCAACTACCTTAAATGCATTTTATATTTGTACTTTAAAATAAAATATTTTTTGTTGTAAAATTAATCACTTATGTTTTCTCTTACCTCGTTAAAATTAAGTGTGTAATTGCTAAATTTGTTAGAATTCATTATTTGAATTAGTAGTATATTAGTAGATGTTATTAAGGTAACTAAGCATAAGTGGTTTAATTAATTCCTTCTATTCAATAACAAAATTCAAATAGATGCCAAATCTTGTACTTTAATTGGTATATATATTTTCTTCAAAATTTGTATTTTGTAAGCATAAAAGTATTAATAAAAATAGATTTTTTTAATGAAACTACTTTCATTTCTGGTTTTAACATTTATTTTGCTAGTTTAAATGATGCACACTTAGTGAAAGGTAAATGTTTTATTTTTTTTATATAATAGTAGAACATATGTAGTCTAAACAAATGCAATACATTGAAATTAATATCTGCAATCTTTTATTTCTAGGGATATAAACCGCTTAGCAATCCTGAAATCTTACAGTGACAAATGGCTACATCAGAAAATTGTTTGCAGAAATATTAAATACACATTTGTGTATTTCATCGTTTATATTTTTTTAATTTATAAATTTTATACATAAATGTTCCATTAAAAAAGAAATATGGTCTTAATTATGAATAGTATTTAAGCGTTCTACCAACCAATGAATGTAACTAAGTATAGCAAATTTGAAGTAAATAATTTTTCACTATGTTTCAAACAATTAAAGTTAAAATGGACTTATGTATACACGAGAAAGAAGTATTCGCTTTGGTAGATAAATGAATTTATCTACCAATTTTTAACTAATTTAGTAAGAATTTATTTTATTTCACACGCATATTAAAACGAATAAAATGAATATTTAAATGTTACATAAACTGTATGGCTCATTTTGTCAATGAAAACTACTTCAACTTGAGTGTGTTGAAGATTAAATAAATATGTGTGGCTAATTCAACCATATAGTGTAATTCAATAAACTTGACAGTAGCAAAACAACTATTGACATATCTAATTTAAATGGAAAATTAGTAGTTCACTTCATATTTTTTTCCGTGTATATATACATTGTTAGTAATTTTTTATGCAAAATAAAAAAAACTTAAATATATTATATTTCTGCCGAAAAATTACTAATAATTGAATTTTAATTCTTAACAGAACACTAACACACATACCAACAGTTAGTTAATTTAAAGTACATGTTCGTTTAACGATTTAATTAATACGTTACTATTTTTAAACGAAAACTTAATTTGAATAATTGACTTAATAAATATTACATACTATTTATCGAATATTGTAAATAACATGTAAAAACATATATTTTCAACATTTAATGTTGAATTATAAGGTCGATTATATAGTTTTAAGTCAAATATTTGCTGGACAAATTTTACGAACTTTTAATTGTAAACTGTTTATTTACCTTAATTTCTATTGTGATCATAATTGAATAATATAATACTGTTATTAATATAAAAATGAAGTACGTGAAAATTGTTTTATTTTATATTATAATAAGTTTCTTGTATTCCAGTATACATGTGTTGATACATAATACAAAATATATGAAAGTTGTAAGTTTATTATTTATTATTATTAATATATACACACATATGTGAAGCAAAGTTAAAAGTTTGCTTAATTTGTTCATGTAAGTTTTTCAATGCCGCCAAGTGGAAATAAAGCTTTTCTGTATTAGATGTAAGGATGTAAATGGATAAACTTGAATTGTATTGAATTGTGTTGAATGTATTTGTAAATTTAATTTTATTTCCATTGGGTGCATTTTTTGTATTATACAAATTTGCAGAAAAAAAATTAGGAACTTTTGTATGTTGAATCAAGCTCAGTGTAATAATATTGTTAAAGAAATAATCATCGCGCAAGTTTATAATAATAAATTATTGATAAAATGGTTATTCGTAGTTCTGATTTGTTATTTAAATATTTTAATTTATTTTCTTGTGAATAATATAATTTTAATTCCATTTAAAGTTTTTTTACCAAATGTATTGTATTTTCATTTATATATATATATATATATATATATATATATATAGTCTATTATTTAAAATTACATTAAAAAAAAATTATATAAAAACATTAAACCAGAAATTATTAGAAAACTTTGACTAGTTTATACATACACAGCTTTGATTTACGTAGTTCGATGTTGGCGGGCTTGGCGTGTTGCAGGGAAACTCGTTTGACGACGAAATCGGTGAGTTGCACGGGAAATTTGTGTTTTAATTACGTCGCGTCGACCGAACATTGCGCGGAATCTGAGAGCACAATTATTGTATAAAATTATTTGCACGTAGAAATGTTTCGACTTTCATACTAAAGTATTTTTCGGTAGCGGTGTATCTTACGGAAATCACTTCGCACGGTTTGGTCGTACTTTAAAGTTTTGACTTACATAGTCTAATGATTGCAGTATCGGGGCGTCGGTTAAAAAATTCTTCGTGTTGAATATTTGTTGCACATAACGGATAATACACGAAATCTTTGTACAGGGTTAACTTATACGATTAAAATTTTAACTTGAATGGTTTGATATTAACTCGAGGTTGGCATATTACTCGTAAAATACTTCGCGCTTAAATTTAACAAACTTGCAAAGTTTTGACTCGCGTAGTTCAATGTTGGCGGGATCGTTGCAGGAAATTTTTTTCGTGTTACAAAATTGTCGTACGAAACCAAGTGTTACCGTGTTGTTACGTGAAAATGAACTTTACGATATTGAAGTCTTGTACAAATTACGTGTTGTGTTGAAAAAATCGTCGAAAGAAGTTAATAAGATCGCGCCGAATGAGCATCAGAAGAAAAAAGGTTTATGCCGAAAAAGTGTACGAGTTTAACTTCGTGCCGAGGGAGCATCACACGACAAGGAAGGTTCGTACTTCGAAAATGTAAATTGATTATTTAAACATTAATTACAAATGGGATATTTCAATGATATTTAGTTTTTGAAACGCATTTAAGTAAGATATATATAAAATTTTTATGAAAAAAGTATATTGGTCATTTTTGAGGTTATATCGATAAACTCTTAAGGAAATATTTGTTGAGATGTATAAATTCGGTGCAATTCTGAATATAAAATGCGATATACCGTCATTATAAAACAGTTATCATTTGATGAAACTGTGAATCATAAATTTGTAATTCGACGCACAAAATAGACGTCGTTAATTTCGACGTTCTTGGATAGATGGATGTAGTGTCTATTTTCCAGCCAGACTCGTTAGAGTATATGGCTATACAGGTGTAAATGCGTAAACAAAGAATTGACTAATGAAGTGATTTTAATTTTCTCACGAAAGAAATATTTAGGTAGTATATGATTTGAGTAAATTATGTAAAAAGTAATATTGGTTATGAGCTATATATACATACTTTAAAGTTGCTGTTTTAAGTTCAGTAATTGAGAAACTTCAAACCTTTCTTCATATGATAATATTCAAGCCATGTTTTAACCTAAAGAAATATTTACTTGTTGAAAATAAAATATCTGTACATGTAAAGGTATGTATAAATGAAAAAATAAAATTTTGCATTAATGATTTGGTGCTATTAAATAGTTATTTAAAAAACTGCAACTAATGTGTTGCATTTCCAATCGTTTTTGTTATAAATATTAAAAAATGAAATAGAGATTTCCAAATTATAATTTTATTATATTTTATTAAACATTAAATCAATAGAAATTTAAATTTTAAATAATTAATATACAACTAAATTATATTAATTTTTTTAATTTCATATGTTAAATGTAAAATCTGAAATTTCTTTATATTTGAGTATTTTATGGATTTTTTCACCATTATTATTATTACTATGTATTATAATACTAGTAAGTGATTCTGCATTATGTATACATACCTGTTTTTTTACATGACTTGAAGGTTTAAGTTTATAAATGATACTATTTCAAGAAGATAAGTTTGCTCTATTGAATAATAGTTTTTCATGATTATAATTATTGTTATTATTATTATTATTTTGATATTTTAAGTTACATAACCACTTTTCTATATGGCAAAATACTTTAAATAGAAAATCATTTAATGTTTTATAATTCTTTCAAAATAGTTTCAACAATCATATAGTAATAAACCCCCATTTAATGTTAATTGTTACTTAAGCAAGAAGCTCATATATCATAAATGAATTAACTAGTTTAGAATATTCTCATTATAGTTCTACAATTTGACTAATTCACAATTCAATTTTCATTAACAATTCTTATAAAATTAATTGATTGATGAGTTAGGAGTGAAATAAAACAGTGGGTCCTGGAGCAAAGTATTTATTTGAAATTTTTCACAAAGGACTACATTTAAAGTCAGCAACAATATTTCATACGAGTTGTTTTTTTTTGTCGAGTTCAGAAAAAGATGAAAACGGTGTGTTCAGTGTGTTGGTAAGTAACTAAAAGTAGAACGAAAAAACTACATTCCTCTACGCTGAAGTACATTTGCTTTTCTTGTTTAAAATGCATAGTCAAGCTGGTTTTTTTTTGTTCATTTTTGTGATTATATTTTATCTTTCATAGAAACGATGATTATCTGAGATAGGTTATAAAAATATACGTTTTTATACGGTACTTTACAACTTTACCTATCACACAATTTAGGTTGGAATGTTCCCTTCCTTAAAAAACGAAGTGGCACCACATACTGTTATATATTTCTTTTTATCTCAGGCCACCATATTTGTTCTCTTTGTTTCAGGATAAATTGTATTATATTTTTTGTATCTGTTTGCCCACCTTCGCCTCTCTTCTAATTTTTATTACAAAATAATTTAAATGCATCATTATTTATCTTGTTTCAAATATATGTACGCATATATATATATATATATATATGTGTATATATAATAATTGTACGTATGTATGTAATTATGCGATTACAAAATAAGTAACACATGTTTCATACGAAGGAGAGAGTCATTTTACGCCATAACCGTCTCCCGTCATCTTCCATTTAACATCCCTCCATCTCGTCTAAGAGCACATGTAGGACTATGTAGTTTTTTTTCTTGTATTTTTTTTTTTTATATCTTTCTTTACATTTATTAGATCACAAGGCGCACTTTGCGTTGCAAATGATTGTGAAAAATAATTTATCTCTCAAGCAGAATACTCTTTGAAACGGGACACTGCGACTCGCAGGAAATTCAGTACTTTTATTTTACGTTACTATGCTTGATTAAATTTTACAACCGTTGATAATCTTAATCCTGAGTATTTATGGTTGTTGAAATGTACGCCGAGAAAAATGTTGGGATAAAAATTACTATACTGTAAGGAACAAATGGGAACAAATAACATCTTCTTGTTATATTTAACGCACAGTTTAAAAGAGATTGTGAGAATTGTTCTTATGATCCAGTATAATAAAAATGATTGTTTATCTTAGAATCTTTCTTAAACTGTATGTTAAGTAAGGTAAGAGTATTTCATTTGTTCCTATTTTTAATTACAGTATAATTTTTATTCCCACTTTCTCCTTAGTCTATGTCTTATTATCTTTTGGAACGTTTGTTTTATTTTTTTATATTTCTATATTTTTGTAATTGGTTAGCATTCTCTTTGTTCTATTTTCTATCGATGAGAAATTAATGCAAAATTTGAAAGCTTTTAATTAATTTGAAAATCAGTAAATAAAGATTTAGGTCATTAGTTTTTCACAGGACTTAATCATAATATGTACTTATTACACCTAATGTTGGTAGTATAGAATATTTTTGGTACTTTCTAAAAACTTTTTAAATATACCAAAAAAAGTATTTGAACGTCCAACCATGGATATATTCCAACCGTATTCTTGGGAGATTAAATTCTTTTTAACATTCCACAAATATATTGCAGTTATCTCTAGGATTGGACATAGGGATATTTTTGGAAATTATTTGGGATACCTTTTTATGACCCATCATCTTAGGATATTTTTTATATTCTTCAAGTAACTTCGCCCAAGATTCATTAATTAAACTTAATGATATTAAATTGAATCTGTAATTTAAAATTTGAATTCTGCTTTTCAATATCGCCAAACCTACGTCAAAGAATATCTTCCGCTGATTCGCAGAATCCCGTTTCTTGTGCGAACGCGGACATTCGAGTGTCAAAAAGGCTGCTCATACGCCGTAAAATGATCAGAACTTTACAAAAATAATTACTTTGTAGAGACGATTACAAATGTCATAAAAACGCTCGTTCTGCGCGAGGCCCGGCGCGAGGTGCGCGCTACCGGCGCATGCGCCGCGGCCTCCCTCCGCATAATCTACGTTACGTCCAAAATCTACTGTACACCTCGAACAAATAACAAATAATTGTATTCAGCGAAAAATAGCGTAACGTTTATAAATTGTAATTATCGTTCTTTTCGAAAAATCGTTACTTTAGTCGAGTGTGAAAAATATACATTCGCAGGCACAAAGAAAGTCACGTTTCAAGCAATTTGAAGAAAGTGTGACCCACGCTACACTGGTGCCCCCCCCCCCCCGTGCACCATCGCGGTTTCATACAAATTGATTTTTCATCGCTAATTTCGCCGCGTCGCGCGATCCGCGCGGGACGAGCGGATATCCCCTTCGCGGCGATCGTCTAAGTATCAAAATAAAATTTGTTTTCCCTTCACGCACGCATTCACACTTATGCAGACACGCACACTTACGTCTTCACTCTTCTCGCGCGCGGACGATACTACACTCCAAAAATGTGCATCATAATCGATCATCTTGCATCATCCAGATTAAAAGTCAAGTCAACTTAAACTTACCCCCCCCCAATAGCTAGAAGTGTTCTAAAAATATTTGTCTAAAATGTCATACGAAGCATTTATGGTATATTTATGGGATATTAAAATAAAACTATGAATATCCCAGTAATATACTAGGAACATTTCTGGAGTCAGACATTCGAATATTTCTATTGGAATATTCAGAATATTTTTAGAATGTATCAAAAAACAATATTCTTTGCTGTTAGGGTTATTAAATTTAAGCTGCAGTGATTTCAATCGTTAAGAACCTAAAATTCACGAATGGAACTATTGTTTAATATTGATTCTTTGAATTTTGCAATTATCATTGAAAATATCACTATTATTGATAAGTGTAATCTTTTGTTTGTTATTTCCTTATCGAATTGAAGCATTATAGTTATATTTTTAAGGTACTGAGAGATTTCTAGCTTACGAAAAATCAAATTTCTTTAGAAAGGTTCATTCATTTCCATCGATAAAGTTATTATTCTTCTATTTTATCCATTTTAGAGTGTACGTACCATTTCGCGAGTTTATTCGTCCCGCGCGGATTCGACATCTACTCCAGAGCATTGTAATCCCGAAAAAATAGGCGAGCAAATCTCGCGAAGTACCACAGCTTCGTTCTGTCTCTTACAAAATACAAAATTAATAAAGGATGGAAAATGTGGGTTCGCAATAGCACTGTCCTAATTAGTCTGCGACGCTTAGAGCGAGAGAGTTGCTTTTACCCTGTCTATGGTGTTCCGAAATTGACCCTTACGATGCTCCGGAGTGGTAACGCCGAATGACGCGCAACGCCATCTGGATCGGCGGGATCGTGCGACTGCAGCTTCTTCTCTGTTTTTTGTCTTATTTACATTAAAGGTCAGAAAAATAGATTTTCGCCGGCAGAATCCCGCGATCCTGCTTTTTTTTTTTACAAGCCTTTATGTACGTAACAGAGTTTTAATAAGGACGTAACAATTGTCACGCTTGAGATATGTAACAGTTTTGTAACATTGAAGAGACTTTGCTGAATAGTTTTTATTCCAGCCACGCATCGACCATGTAACTGCGATTTAATATTGGACTTAACTTTCTTGCTTGTTTCATATTGTATCTTTCTTCTTATATTAGAAAAAATAGAGTAGATAAAATTAGACGGTGTCTGTTTGCAATGGGATAGTCTTCGTCATGGTTTTTTTTTTGCCTTCTATATTTCTTCGTCGCGCAAAGTTTTACGAAAAATTTCTTTCACGTTCAACGAAATTTGCAGTTGCTTCTGGTTTATTTTTTGCCTATTACGGATATATATCTCGCGGAGCTTCAGAAAGTTTCTGAAGGGAAATAATGCACCCGAAAGAAATGTCAGAGAATTATGCAAAAATTTGTGATAGTCCTCTGATGCAATGAAGAATGTAAACTCTATTAATCCGTGGAATTGTTGTAATTTTGTCTAAGATTTTATGTTTATTTTTTTGTTGAGTTTAAAATACAAATATAAATAGTTTGCTATGATTTGATTTGCTCTTACGTCACAAATGGTATATCACTGCAGGAGCCAATCAAATTTTCCCTATATCACATATTTTAAAACTTCCGTATCATTAAGTTTAACATTAATTAGACTCCCAATCAACTATTTAAGTGGAAAATTATAAATAATTAATTTGTATATTATATGAGTACTTATGTGTTAATTCATACACAAACTCAAATGACCAATGAGAAGTGTACATATAGATATTTGCATTATTTTGCATCATAATAATTTTGATGTTTTTGTATTAAAACATCACAAAGACTTCTATACATGTTACCATCTATCATACAAGTGAGTACTTATATAGATAAGTATTTCAATTCCTATTTACATACCGTGCATAATTAAGATTCATCCTTCAAACAATTTTCCAAAATCCCTAAACGGTGAGAAGAGATTCACAAAAATTACTAGGATTGTTAGTAAACTGGTCATGTAAGGGATCTAACGTGCAAAACTCGAATAAAAAAATAAATTGTCTAACCTAAAAAATTCTCTTATACATAATTAATTTAGTCGTACCAAAAAAATAGGGTCATAAAACACATCTACAGATATTATAAGAATATACGTAATATAACTTTTGTTAGCACGTAATCAGTTTACTAACAAAAGTTAGTCATTTCTTTGAACCTTCTTGTAATTTTTTCAATTTATTTCGCTTATTCGCATCATTCATTTCGTCCACTTCTATAAATACTTCTTCACTTGTTATTCTAAATAATATTGTGCATAACATATGCCGATCAACCCACTTTCAATAGCTTCCTAGATACAAAACAGCGGAAGAATTTCCTTAAATTTCCACTCATGGATGTTAATTATATCTATAAATACATTATTTAGCTAGATAACATTATTTTCATTATTTAAGAAGGCAACTGCATTGGTACCGGCAAAATTTCCTTATCCCTATCCATATTTCGTCAGGTTATCTATCACGACAAATCCCGGCCATGACTGAAACCACCCGAAAGTCCGAATTTCTTGTACTTGAACAACATTAAAATTGTCACAGTATTCCGTCTTCAAATGTACCGTTACTCTTCGGACAGCATTGATTTAAAGTGACGCCGTGGAGTAAAACTAACATGACTATAACATCGGCTGTCGTTGCAACGAACAATGAAGACCAACCGGCGGAACGAAGTGTACAACCGAGCCATATGAAGTTCGCGTTGGCCGCACCAGCAACAAGTGTTTTTCATTGTTCGTTCGCATGATTGTATCGCGAAAAGTATGACGCAACAGCCACGTGACGATTACGTAAAGAATATATTACTTTTAACATATAAATAACGTTTATCCGTTATGTAACACTTATGTAACTGTTTATGTAATTCATGTTACTTGGCTGTTCTCCGTGTCATTACGTTTAAAATTAATGAAATACAAGCAGGACAGGAATTCGTTAAGTTACAATAATCACGTTTAACAATCCCGGATAACGCGAGGAAACTTCAATCGTCCATTGCTAGTTTATATAATTAGGTGATTCTTATACAAAATATATTAGTATATATCATTATTTTCTGTTATACAATACAATTATTTTATTATTACGTGTGAAACGATATGTTGCGTTTAAATATCGTTTTGTTATTTAATCCTGTGATACGGTTTCCCTTTAACATGGAAAAAAAGAACGAAAAAATAGTCGTCGGCCCGCAACCGTCTGTATGGTTGGCGCGCCCGACAATACTTCGGGTTTACCCGATTGGGTAAAGCAGGAGTTAAAAAGTGTCGCTTTACGCTCACTTCGTTCTGTTTCGCAGCTCGTCATAATTTTTGGTCTCACTCTTATTAGAATCATCGATTTCACTGACAAAACGTAGCCTAGGAATAATTTGTGCAATTTTGCGCCTCGCGAATTTTCGGCTTCGATCGCTGGAAGGTCTTCGAGAGTACCTCATTAATATAGTATAATAATCCAATCGGTGGATTTGGGAAGTATATGTTTCCAGCTGGTACAGTAATCCCTGCTTCTGTTAGCTTCTAGAATTTTCTAGACTGCGTTTCAGAAACACAATTACTGTCCCATGATTACAACTTGTCTACGGTCAAATTTCGCAAAACACTGGTATGATCTATAATATCAAAGTAAATCCAGATTTTTTTAAAGTCTTTCTCGCTACTGTTAGAACTGGTCTGGTAGGGTACTTCTGTTTGTGATTTGGAAAAACTTCGATCTTCATTGGTCGAAGCCAAAAATCGCTCAACATCTTTAATTACTACATTCTCCTTCCTTAATCCGCACAATGCTCTATAAACGTAGATCTCATTTTGAATTTTATTACAAAGCTTACAAAACGAGACTGGCTCGCACTTAATGGTCACCGGGCGTCCGAAAAAACATCAGCGACGTGCCCGGCTCAGAACAGCAAAATTTAGCACGCAAAATGCCAACCGACATTTTTACATGTATACACATTATTTATGATTATTATTTAAAGGATCGCTGCAGTGAAAATCGTTCGGGCGAGAGAGCGAGCCGAAAAAGGATAGAGGACGCCTTCATGGCTGTCTCTATCTATCTTCTACTGATCGTTTCTTCCTCTTTCCCCCTCTCTTCCTCCCACCTCACGATTTTTATTACCGCGAACCATCAAAACTGTTACTCCCATCCGACAATGCAGTCAAATTACTGAACACGCATGTTTTACATTTATAATTCTTGGGTTCGTTTGTGCCGTAAATGCTCATCGTCAAAGGTTACAGACAAATTTGATAAATTTCCAATTTCTCTTTACATATTCAAATAGCTGATACGATTGTTCAAATGTCGGCGGACGAGTCCCCGAAGTTGACTAACGATTACTGAAGAGTCGTATTAAAATTGAAATCCGAAGTAGCCGCTTGTTGCGTGTTATTTAAAAATTCTGAAAAAATATCCTTTTACCTGGTACTGGTTTACTGGCAAAGTGAATGGGCGTGACGATTTCAAGTGCGCTGGGTGATTCGATTTTGAGGACGTCAAAATGGACTATGGGAGAGTAGTTGTCGCAAACACCTACGACTTATCATGTTGATCGATATGTTCGTTTAACCGAGGTCCGACCAAGCGGTCGATCAATCTGTTGCAATGAAATCTTCCTTTTAAACCAGTTAGTGACTAGTTTGTAACTGCTCGTAACAGGTTTTGCATGTATAACTTTTGCAATTGCCATTAACAGGAAGTTAATACGGTTGTTCCAAATTTTGATACCAATTTTAAAATTGAATTGAAACTAATGTTAACAATATTTTGAGTAGGTATATTTTAATTAACATAGAAAATCAATCGATTTTTAGGTCTTTTTAGAATAGGTACCTGGTGTACCCGGATAAAATACTAGTTTTCTCACTTTACCAAATTCCTAGTAGGATTTTGTCTCGTTTAATCGTTTAACTCAGTTGTTATAACTAAGGCAAACCATTTCGAACCAGTTCGGACTCGTTTCAAGATTTAATTTCATGAAAATGTCGCTGTTTTCGAACCAATAGCACACTTTATAATCGGTGCTATTATAATAGCACACATTATTGATCGTAGATCGTTGCGACAACTGGACCATTCTTCCGTTTAGGATAAAACTGCGCGAAGTGTGAGCTTCGCGGTTAGCTACACCATTTAAAAAATATCTCTTCTTTTTCCAAAAAGGGTGAAGTACATAATCTGTAGTTTAAATAGTGAGTTTATATCAATACCTTATCATTTATCATATTAAAAATACGCGTCTGATAAAACGCCGGATAAAACGCGAACGCTCAATTGTGTTCGACTTAAAGCGCTGCAGGTCCCTTGTTCGGCCGAGGTACGTCCACTCCGCGCGCTGACAAGCATATAACAATGTCTATGTACAATCCGTGGAACTGTGGAGTAAGCGTGGGATTCGATTCGCCAAAGTGGACGGTCCTGGAAAACTTTCGATTCGTCAAGTGTTCGCATTTCGTCGGCGCCGATACACGACGGCTTATCGTATTACAAATGTGCCTCCCGTAAAGTGCTTTATAGGTCACGGTACAAAAATTTTTTTTTTTTTCCTTCTCTAACGACACGGTGCAAAATGTGTCATTTACAGTTTTCTCTCGGTTCAACAATAAAATAATTATATCCCGTTAAATACAATATGATATTTTCAATATGTTTATTTGCGCTGGTATCAACGCCTCTCCCGGTACATCCGGCAACGTCGCCCGTCGGCCCGCTCGTCCGAGGGACTCGCGCGAATTCGTCTTGCCGCCAGCGGAACTCCGCTCGCGCCAAGGGGAACCCTTCGTGCGGTCTTTCTCTCTCTCTCTCTCTCTCTCTCTCTCTCTCTCTCTCTCTCTCTCGCTCTCTCTCTCGAGTGTTACTCCGGTACGGTTCGATACGAAAATATATTTGCGCGCATACGCGAGGCTCCCTGGTGAGCGCGCCGAACGGTTTGGCAGAATAGTTCGGTGCTGCCATCTAGGGTGGTCCTTACGTACTTGGTATTGTTTTTGTTGTTTAAATTACTGATCAACGACTACTTGCTTTTCGCGGACTAATTCCTCTCGCGTTTACAGCGACGAACGTTAGAATTGTTATTAGTATTATTACGATCAAAGCGAGCGTCTGAAAGAGGTTGTTGAAGCGCACGATCGCGGGTTGTCCGTAAATGACGTAGTGATCACGATAACCGCCAATCGTTCGGTCGAATTTACGCCAACGCCACCGTTTAGTGTCGCGGGTACGAGTGAGAAGGAGAAGTCCTCTCCCGTCCGAGGTGGTCGTTTTGTTCGCCATTGCACGGCTAGTCGTTGGAATTGTTAAGTCGGTGGTGTCCGCGTGTTTGGGAACGTTTGTGTCCACACATGTGGGTCATTGCGAGTCTAATTGTGGATACGAGTTTATCGAAATGAAAGTCTGTGTGTGTTTGTAATTGGTTTCGTGATATTCAAATTTTCAATTTCATTTCTTTATCTCGAATTTTACATTATATTGTCCAAATGTGTACACGCGTTGGTTTTGGAGACAAATTTAAAATTTTAACGGAAGATGGGGAAACGATGCCTTTTGATTTCGATAACGTGTCTGAGTCTCGTCGCCGAGTTTTAGATACGCGGAACTGTTGGAACAAATCGTAAACTTGATTGAATTAACTGTTGAATAAAACCGTCCTGTTTAGTTAAAATTTCTGGTGATACTTTTCTTGGATTGTTTGAACGTATTCAGTTTTAATAATGGTTTAATTTCGCAATTAAGCTTAATCGGGATTGGATGTACACGTGGCAGTGTTGAGAGAGGCGTAGATGAAATTAATTTAGACGGAAATGAAGGAAGAAATGAGAAGATAATGATGGTGGGGTAGAAGAAATCGAAGAAATGGAGGAATTGAACGTGGAACTGTTGAAGGCGAGATTAAGAAGGCTACGGTTGAAAACAATCAGAGATTAAGACAAAGAAAATATATTACTAAATGAAGGAAATTCGTTTATTCCTAGTATGGTCTGGGCAATCATATTTTTTGACTCTGCGTCTTCATGCGGTAGAAGCATAAGAATAAACATTGAATAATGTTTTAAGTCAATGCTTCAGCTAATTTCGTACTATTACCCCAACCATACTTGGTATACTAGTTCGCAAAGTGGAATGGTAACGAAATTGTTCAATCAACTTTTTGGACCCTAAGAGACTAGTCAGACATTGAGAAATATGGGGTACCTGATGAAAAAAAAACAGGAAATGGAGAAGAACCATGGTAACTTCATGGCCTTAATGAAATCCAAGGTTGGATTATCGGAAGATTGGTCGAATGTAGTGTTGGACGGATGAATTTTAAAATTTCGACGAAGGAGGAACAAATCGCAAACACTTGTAAAACAACCATATGCAGCTTTGATAATGTTTCACGTTATGCTGATATATTGATGTATTAGATTGGGCAGATGATGAACTTTAGTGTCACACTATGTGTACGTTTATTGTATGGTCAATATGATATAATGATAGCGGTCTAATCAACTCCAGTTCACATTTAATTGTATGATAATTTCACATTAGTCTAGATATGTTCAAGATAGTTTTTTTCAATTCAGATCCGAAATAAGTCTTTATAGACTTACTTTGGATCCATTCAATGACTTTACATCGAACCCATTTTTAACATATAGGCCACCTAATATTATACTTTATTCTATTTACTTTACATGCGATTATACGATAATATACAGAACATTTATCTAAGATTCATAATGGTTAACACATAGATCCACATTTGGCCACTAAATGTATCTTTCGTAACCACCTAAGCGAAACAAGGTGAAGATGTTGGTGAATGTTTTTGTCTACGAGGTGGAAAAGGTGTCCCGAAAATGTATCTACAATTCGTATAAAAGTTATTAAAGCTTATGACCACGCCGATACAAATTTTATGCCCTCGGATAATTATAATCAGATATTCGCACAAATTTGAGCGATCCTCATTGAATTCAGTTATATTTATCGACCAATATGTTATTTATTTAAGCGTGATCATATTTTCGTACCTGTCCAATGATAGTACGATCGCTTCTGATTACTTTTATACCTGTTTCCTGTCTAAGTATAAAACTGACATGTGTATAGCGTATACGTGTTGTAATTTAATCAGCACACGATAGGTAACACACATGCGTTAGATGTGTTAATAATTTAATCTGCGATTCACGTGCACAAACATACGTATGAATTTGAGAAGTGTTTCGTAACTCCCGATTGATTAACTCAGCCCGTACCCCATACGAAGGATCGATCGTCGGTTTTCGTGATCAAAAGATATGCTAATCTCCCCTTCTGACATCATCATCATCATAACGACCGTTATTATTGTTCTTTTTAATCTGCGTATCGTTATAAATATCGTTAACACTTTTCCCTTATTATTAATTAAAATTATTATTATCTTGGAGACGGAGCATGAATAAATTTTAGAGCGACTCGGATTTGCTTACCCCGGGTTGGGTGTGCGGGGTTGCGGTTCGATGACGGTGTGTGCGTCGGACAACAAAAAAGGTGTACCGAGGATATCGCGTCGTCTTTGAGACGCTTACGATATCGCACCGTTCGCCTTATCAATATATTGACGGAACTTGGAGTTCCGGCAAGTTCAAAAAGCGAAGTTCATCGTCCGGACACGTGATGCGCGATGAAGTTCGATTAAAGGGGCAGCGTTCAATATTGCATTTTCGACCGCAATTATGCGGGTGGAATTGGAAGAGTGCTTTTATGCATGTGTCCGTTTTATCATCTTTCCGTGCATTTGTTCGTCGTCGTATTTATTTATGTGGACGTTTGTTTGTTTGCAAACATTGTGCGAGGTGTGTATATGTGTGTGTATGTGTGTCGATGAGCGCAAATTAATGTGGAATTATGGAACTGAAGAATAAAACGTTTACGAACTTTTTTTTTAAATGCATAGAGGGCTACTTAAAAAAATAAAAACAACAACAAGCATTGTTATTGTTTTTATTTTGTTATTTTGACCTTTACAATGTTGTCAAACAATTTTTTGTTTGGGTTTTTCATGGGAAAAACGATTTATTTGTCAGTTCCATTGTGGTCTTATGTATTTGTATGTTTGTGTGTGGATGTTTTTTTATGTTTTGGCGAAAATATATGTGTTTTTGTGGGTGTATGTGCATTCTGTTACATATACTTTTGTTATATATATATATGTGGTGTATGTATACAGCTATATATATGTGTGTTTGTGTGTGTATGGTGTATATATATATATATATATTTGTGTGTATGGTATGTGTGTGTAAATTAACATATATGTATGAATATTTCATTGTTTTGCAATGTAATTTTACACATATTTCTGCACATAATTTATAAGTTAAAGTCTTATACACTTATTTGTGTGAGTGTTCCACCGTGCAACATTGTGCTTTTGCGTATGGCTTCGCGTATTCGTTGTTCCGTGCGTCGTGAACAGATTTTTGTGTTCGGGACAATGCCGGCGCGAATTGCAACGAATGTCGCGGATCATTGGTTGAACACGAATCGGCTTACGTAAGCGAGCGATCGTGTCTACGACTGGATGGAGTTCGTCCCGATCGAAAATGGGTCGAATGAAATTTTAATTAAGGTCGCGCTTGGATTAGTCTCGGAGACAAATCTACAACCCTCTATAATCGGGACGTATGCATTAATCCGAGCGATGTTATTTGCGGCACTCTTTCTCCCGCTCTCGTTTATATATTTTCGCGTGTTTATCCCATTTGCCGCGCAAAGGGGATTCTTTTGCGGGCAACTTTATTCTATGCAAACACAACACGAGCGCGACTCAAAAATAAACGCTTACATTCTTATGCAAAAAAAAAAGAGTTGAATTTCAACTTTAAACAAATTTGAAATAAACACTTTTTTTTATAATAATAATTAAAAGAATCTTCGATTAAATTTTGCATTAAACATAATCAATAACTCTGTTCGTTGCGACGAATCTCAATGTTTGCGATATCAAATCCCCAACAAAATTTCATATTCGCATTGAAAATCACATGGCCAAGTGTAAAGCGAAATACGAAAAGGAAAGACAATGAAATTGAAATTATTTTCCAGCCGTTTTACAGCACTTATATTTACTGCTTATATGTATTTGGCGAAGTTACGCCCGCGGCAATAAAATGACTTTACATATAAAATAACGATAGATAAAATCACGATTGAATTATTGATGGGACCGTCGTAAACCGAAGTATTAAATTCTCATGATTAAAGAAAGGAGGAGGAAAGAGGGGGGGGGTGGAGGAGGGAGGAAGAAAAAAGGGGAGAGAAAGTAACTAAATGCAGGAATCCAGGAGTACTGCGCGCGGTGCGTCGGGAACATTTTATAGAAACGTTGTCTTTGTGCAGTGGGACGCTTTAAAGAGTCGCGACTTTTCCACGCGAGCGCTACCCAAGTAAAAATTTGGCCTAGTTTTATGCTTGGAACTGGCCAGATTTTACTGGTCTCTGCCCAGTTACTAGCATGAAAAACTAACCAGTTACTAGCCAGCATCGTCACGCACTGTTTACCTAGTTT
>JABFPN010002299.1:0-23021 GCA_022817305.1 Leptoteleia sp. ZL-2020
AATAGTTGTATTAACCGTAAAAACTAGTTGCAAATACCAGAAAACTAGTCATAACAACTTTAAAGAACAGTTGGATCGCAAAATGACTAACCTTGCTAGTTACCACGACTATTTTTTCTCTCAGTGTATATCTGGCATTTAGTGTAATTGATTAAATTTAAAAAGTGGTAAAATAATTTTTTTTTATTGTTATTATTTAAATGGCAATTCGTTTTTAGATAAATGTATATTAAATTTCATTGATACGAACCATTCCATAATACCTTCACTGGAAATTGAAGATCGAAATAAACTAATCGGCCTACGTTTAAATGATATAAAGCTGTTAGCCCTCTCGTAAAATATATTCTCAATACCTGCGAGTGATTCCCATAAACTGTAAAATTCTCTTTCCGTAAACTGTAAAACTAGATATACCTTCAAGCAATAGCTGGGAGAATTGTGATTCGCACAACTCGCATTTCATTTTGACCAAAATTGAACTTTGACCGAACTTTGAACTGCAGTTTACGAGTACATTTCCAGCTCCAAGTTATCGGGCGATTTTCGTGTGTATACATAATTCTTCGCCAAATTTTATTTAACAATTTCATATATGTAAATTCAGATATGCGTAATAAATTATGCGAAAGTCTTTGCATACAAATCAATTTCGCAAAATATCAGGGAGAACGTATATATTGTAATTAATACGTAAATAGTGTATTATGTTTTTTCATAAAAGCATTACGATAATCAAATGTACCATATGGAATACTTTAGTCATCAAAAATTATTCTATTTTCATATAGAATTATATTTTGTTATCAAACATTCCTGATGTTAATAAAAGTTACGGATAATCTAATTAATTAATTAATTAATTAATTACATTTTTAATACACGAAAAATATTTTAGTTAACATTATTCTTCACATTTGCATTACATTATCACTTTAATTATAATACAAATATTGGCTCAACTTAATTTAATTCAATATCCAGTATTCCGCTTCTTTTAAATGTTATGAACAGAATAATATATATACTAGAAACTTCAGGGGCACACCTCAATTTTTATATCAATTACATAAACAGTATATTAATTTGCGGAACACCTATATACGTTAAAACAATGTAATAAATAAAATTTTCATGATTTTCATAAATTGGTAAATATAAAATGTAAAAAAAAGAAAAAATTTACCCTGATCTAAATTAGAGGGAACATTTTTATTACGCCCGCATCGCATGGAATACTTCTCTTGCACCATATAAAAAGCGTATTGAATACAAATACTGATGTTACATTTTCCAGTTTTAAGTTATCATTAAATAAAAAAAAAAATGGATCAATCTTTTCGCAAATTTCACTAAAATTGGTCGACGTTTAACTCCCAATATTAGTTTGACTCTACGATGTAATACCAATTTACTGAAGCTTGACAACAAATGTTAACATCGTGTTTAGTCAAAGCTTGTATCCAGATTTAAAAAGTCTCTACATCAAGCTTTGTCTAAGCTTGTCACATAATTGGACCCACAATAGTAGTGAAGTTTGCTCAAGTTTACTATATTTATTAAATACTCAAATTTACTAATTTATTCTTATATTATATTGTTTTGGAAAATTTATAACATAAAACGAGTACTTTGCATTTATTTAATTGATCTTTCTTTATGTTTCAGGTAAGTCATCATTTATACCAGACTGGGAATTTCGTGAGTACTTAAACTTATGACTTATTATTTAAGCGATGGAAAATAGTGTTCCATTAAACATTTAATATCATATTGTTAATTGCAATATAAACAAGTTAGGGCACAATGAATATTACGCGAAACACATATTTCAATGTTAAAATTTTAATTTAAAAACTTCCCCTCGATAAAAAGGCAAAATAGAAATGCATTTAAAACGCGTACCTTTGGATTACTTTGCATGAATTCCACCAACACATTTCACAATATCGATTGTTTTTCAACAAGAAACCTTCCCTCCATACCGTTAACAACTTGTACCGCTGACGGAAAAATTGTCCTAATCTCACTTCAATCCCGATCGTTTCTAAGTCACTTCGTCGAGCTATAAGCGGACGGCGGAAGTGTTTCGCGAAATTATTGTTTAAAAGCTGGAAATTTGGAAATAAAATAACCATTCGCCATTGTCCCTTTATGCGCGTGTGTAACAGAAATTTGCTTTACGAGCTCCAAGAAGATATATTCTTTTTATGACGCGGCTTAAAAAATATTTACGCCGCTATGCAACAGAACTACTAACGACTATCCCGCTTTTGTTGAAAAATCCGCGGACTATACAGTCGATACCTGGCATTCTTTTTGCCCCGGCGAATAGTATCAGCGCGCATCCTTCATCTTCATTAAAAGTAACCGCATTTCAGTCGTTCATCACCACTTTCTTTCATGCCGATTACTTCATTTGTTAAAACTTGTTACAATTCGTTAATTCATTATGAAATGGGTTCGTGATTAACGTTCGCGCGCGCTTGCGCTTGCGCTATCACTATATCTCTTTCTTTTTTGCCGCTGAAAAATTCGAAGTCTCTCTTTCAATAGACACAAAATAAAAGGGAGTCATGAGCAAACTTCTGCTCTGCCGGGAGTTAGACAAGAGCAAGCGAACGGTTTACACGAGGATAAGCTGAATTCACAATCAGTTGGATTAAACTGACATTGTCCTTTGGGTAGGCCTTTGTTCTCAATTCGAGATGCAAATAAATACAAAATTTTGAAGCCGAAAAAAAGAAGAAGAAAAAGAGAAAAGAGTTGCATTGTCGCGCTTTTCAAGATACGACCGTCAAAAGGGGTAAACGTTTGCAATTAAGTGAATTAGTTTTCAGTCGGGCGATACTTTTGCGGCGCTTTGTTGTCGCGGTACGCGTAACTACACGCGAAAATCAGTCGCAACTGAAATTACTAAACTTTGTAAACAGCACGGACGTTAAGTTACACCGCGAATCATTATCCCTTGGCAAGTGTCAAAATATTTGTAATTACATCTTTTTAATTAATTCTTTTTATTATATTTCATTACAAGATATATATACATCTTGTAATTACATCTTTTTAATTAAAGTTAAATTAATTAATTAATATTGATTCGTTAAACTACCAAAATAATATGTTTTTTTGCGTCATCGTTGTTACACGATATAGTAAGTTTCGTTGTAACTTTCTAACGCGTATATTCCGCCAGGTGGTCGCGAGTCAACAAATTTACGATTGAAAAATGACGGAATTTACGATTTCAAAAAAATGACGCACTTCGCCGCGCCCGGCTATTTACGATTCTTGCAATTATCGCCCGGCGCTCTTTTGTCACGGCTTTCAAACTTCCCCCTTGGAAACAATTTTGCCCCGTGAAAAAGATGTTTTCAGTTGATAACGACCGGCTCGCTTGCCCGCATCACTTGGTCGCCGAAAGTGTAAATAACCCGTGTTTGTTGACATTTCAATTACTGGCATATGACAAACTTCATGCAATATTTCACCGACGTTTTCGCAACAACAATATTGCTACGTGGCACCAACACGTGCCTGGCCGCGATTCATAATTTCATTTAATCGCGATATTATAATTTAATTAATAATTCATTTAATTTCGCGTACATATGATAGAGGATTACTAGAAGCAATTAAACAAAAAAGAAAAACTTAGATGTTTCCTGCAAAACAAATTGCTCCTCAGCGCAAATTTCCGACTCCTTGGGTACCGCACAAAATATGACTTTTCTTCTACCACGTCGAAGATAACGTATGAATCCATTTAAAGTTGTAATATTCAACAAACATTTGCCGTTGAAGATGACAAACTGCGACATCAAAGCACATCGGTTCGAATCAATCGTGACGAAATAAAAATCATAAAAATCGCGCGGCGTCTTATTATCAGCGCGCTGGGATATTCGCCCGACGCCGAGATAACGTCAGCGGGGATATTTGAATGGATTAATTGCGGGCCCGGTGATTTTTCCCAATTTGCATAAAACAGTTTCCGCGAGCGCGCGTTACTTTAAAAAGTACTTAGTATCAATCTATGGGGGAGAAGTATTGCTGATGCATTGAAGAGAAAAAGATTTACTCCGCGGGGTTGGTGGTGGTGGTGGTATAAATTATGGGCCAACTTAGTCGTGGTGAGATGAAGCAAAGTCGTGGCAGCGGTAAGGCGAGGTGTAATGCACCGTAACATGATTAACTGTTTTAATTTTATATGAAAAAAGGCAGTAGTTTACAAGTTTTAAGATACACCGCTTTAAAGCTGTTTTTCCACGGATAGAATCAAATTTATATTTTCACTTAACCATTCGGAACATATGTTTTCGTCGGGAGCTTCGCGGATAAATATTTATTGTATATTTTTGCTCCTCGCTTCTTTTTGCCTGCTTACTTTCCCCTTTTTCCCGCTTTGTTTTCTCCCTCGCTCAATGAGTAAGGAGCGAGATTAATTGTACCGCGTCACAATCAATCGCAATGCACTTGTTCAAATTTAAGCTCGGCTTTCCGAGCAAAGTCACGGAAAATGTCGGCGAAATAAAGTAGCCGGGGCAAGTGTTGCACGGGAAATAATGTTTTATAAACTTTTGGACGGCTATGGCGATACGTGAATCGGTTTGTATTGGATACACGAGGAATTGATTGTTATTAGAGAGACCGGGCAATTCGAACAGTTAGCAGATCACTGTCAAACAAATTATTTGTACCGCGCGGGTTATTGGATCTCTAATCTGTAAACTATCTGCAATATTACAATATGACGCTGGAGTTGAGCCATAATAAAGTTTCGAAATCGTATAACTAAGTCATAGTGGAAAGAAAGTTATAGCAGTCACTTTACTCTATTATATCTCGTGAAATTTAAAACCCGCAATCAATGCTTAAAATGATTCTGATTCTTAAACTAATTAATTGTCTTTTCAAACTAATTAATGCACGTTCATGTTTTTCTTTCTTTAATACTTACCTAACATCTTTATCAATGTTTGAAAAGATGTTTACTTATTCCATCTTACGTCATTTGTGGTGTCTGAAAAGTTTCCAATGTAAGGTAAAATTTATTATATTTCATTTTAAAGATAGCCTAGGATCAGTATTGGTAATCAACCAATGGAGCTACTATTGGCCTAGTACATATCGTAAAAAAGTACTGAATCTTAATAGAGTACCAACAATTGTAGGCCAGTACTGTGCCAGTTTTTTTTCCCATGTATCAGTACTAGCATAATATTAATTTTTTACATAGTTATGCATATACATTGTATTACTTATGAGTGAAATAATTTTAAGTTTTAATTAAGGTTAAATGAATTTTTAAATTTTATTTGTTAAAAATATAAGGTTAAATGTGTGAGCATACATTTAAACTGGAAAAGAAATTACTTTATATATGCATATAATATAATACAATGCGCGCAATCATACAAAGGCTTTAAATTATTAACAACGAGCAATGCTGAATGTCAACTCTAATGAAGATACTTGCAATGTATTACAAGCGGAACGCACAGTTCGCTGGCAGAACTCAACCTTTCTGTATTCGACTCCGTTCCCCTTCTAAATGCTAATAATGACTAATGTGCGCCGTAGGTTGCGTAACTTCTACAAGTTATCTAGGCTTTTAGAGTGGTGCATCAAAGTGTATTGCTAATGTCATTAAGTTTGTTGTGACTTTATGACATGTGCCATGGTATTATCCCGCATGCCGAAACGGGGTACGGTGTTAAGAACGACATGCTATCTCGCATCAGCTTGAAGCGCAAAGCGTTAGACGTACTTTATGAAAATGGTCCGTAAAAAAATACTCCTTTGCCGTAAACAAACGAGGTAATTCCTCCGCGGAAGTGCCGGAGTTTTGGATCGAGGGGTTAGGAGCAATCCGTTAGGTTTACTGACGGAGAGCGAAGAAGTGTATACGTACACATGTGAATAACTGACAGAGTAAAAAAGTAATAATTAAAAAAAAACAATGACCTAGTAGCCGCAAAATTTGTTGGTTCAGTAATGGGTTATAAACGGATTGAGAATTCCACTGAATATTAGTATTTTCGAAATTGAGAGAAAAAAAGTATATTTAAATGGGCTGCTTTTACTTACGAAGCAGTCGTAGTTTATTTATCTAAAACTGAAATTTCTCTTATTAAAATAAGTAAGAAAGTGTAACATCGAGGAATATAACTTGGAACATCATAAGTTATATATCAAACAAAAGTATCTCAGGTTGTGGGTTTCTAAGGATTTTTGATTTAATTAAGGAATTCCTGTTGCATCCCTAACGATTCTTAACTCAGTTTTGAAAATTTTCTTAACTGAGTTAAGGTTTGTTAGGAGGAGATAATGGAAATGTCTTAGTTCAGTTGGTAATTGTTAGGAACCTTTAACCAAAGTTAACTGAAATATCCCACATTAAAATATAATAAGCAGATAAATTCGGTAAATAGTATATTGGTATTCAATGTAAGAAAGATTCATTCGATTTAAAACTGTTAGTTAATACTATCGTGTTCAAATTTCAACTGTTCAAGTTTTGTTTCTATAAAAATGAGGAGGGTAAAAAAATTCCAAACATATTCTTCTTCGTTTCTTATCTTTCCTTAGGAATCAGTTAATGACAATTAATGCTCTCGATAACATTTAATAAAAATTATTTTTGCGAAAGCTGCTTTGATTTTAAGCAGTAAAATTCAACTCAAATCGAAAGCTTCTGTCACCTTATCAATACCAGCAAACGTCTATCCGCTGACAAAATGAGAGCTGTATTTTTGCTTTATATTTCAATTCCACGTTGCAATCTAAACAAGCATTGATTTTGTTCTTCTTTATTTAATTTCGCCAGGACTTGCTGACCAAACCTTTGCAAACATTGTCTGTTTACATTTTAAAAAGTTTTTATAAACCGGAACCGCGCGGCGACTGAAACGGGGGAGGTTTTGTTCGCGCGGCCACTTCATTTACCGGGCCATAACTAACGCCGCTGCCGGGGATGCTAAATTTTACCGCGCGGAAAACGGCTTAATTCGGTGGATAAACAAATATTAATCGCGTCGTTGAGCGTGGCTTGCTTTTTTTTTCTCTCCTCTCTGCTACCCCCTCCCCCCGTGGGATAGAGTTGACTGTGACTCGGTGCACCGTCATAGATCAAATGCGTGGTAAATAAATCGTGGTCTATTGCACGCATCAATGAAGCCGATTGGTTTGGCGCCCGTCCAAGGATTTTCACGTTGACGTTGATCTCTGTGCATCCGGATTACGAGAAACTAAGAGGATGCCGTGCATCGACGTTGGGTTCACGTCAGCGATAGTTCTTTTGTGGTCAAAGTAACGGCGAAGTTCATTTTATGGCCTTCGCGATCCGACGCAATGTTAACAGACGAAAGGATTCGCCCGAATTACTTGAGTTATTTGTTTTCGATCTTTGACTTTCCTTTTATACGAAACAAATGGCGCGGACGGGCATAAATCTTAATTGTCTGCCCGTGACGCATGTTTATGTTCCGAGTCGGGCGCGCTCGCTCGCCCCCCTTTCTCTCGACTCGATTTGCGTCCGCCCCGGGTAATCGCTCGCGGGCCGCTCGATCGCAAGACACCGCGGCGGTTCGCAACCGCGATACGACGGCAGGGGAAAGGGGAAATTTAAAAGGGGAGGATATTTCGTCGCACCCGGGGAATTTTCGCCGCGAATGAACTTTTCATACTTTAGACGGCCGACTCCCGTCCGACTGCGAGCTAGTGTTAAATTTCGCGTGCGTTATTAAATCTCCATAATAAGTTTCTAGGCAGTCGTAAAGCTCGCGTGGAGCTTGCAATATCCGCGACGCCGATAGTATACCGCAGAAATATTTCCTGCCGCGCTTGTACCACGCTACGGCCCGGTGACTTGATTTTATTTACTTCACTTTTCCCGGCCCGCGCAACTTTATTTTCTTGCGAAATCCAATCGCGCCGGATAATTCGCAAATTTATCTATGCACGATCGTTTCATGACGCTAATGTGACTATTGGGGCAGAATTGTCGGTCTCATTCTCGGCGAATTGCGTTTAAACTGTAGTTTTAAAATGGATTAGTAAACGCCGGGAAAATCGGGGAACAATTTTGTTGAAACAACTAAATGTTTTGCCGCTGATAAATCGGCGGAATTAATTTCGGCAAATTTATTTCGAGTAACTTTATTTGACGTTGCTGAAAATTGAATGAAAACAAGTGGACTCGCAATTAATTGCAGCTTTTTCGATTACGGCGGAATGGAAATAATAATTACTTTGACATTTTTAATAAATTTTCGACTTAAATTCCCTTAATGTATAATTATACGGATTGTGATTTATTGCCGCGCGGAGAAAGAGACTTTTATTCGTTTATTACAGTTGCAGCTTTTTTTTTTATACCGCTTGTCCATGCGTATAAATGCAAATTTCAGAGTAAAATAACCAATGAAATTTAGTTCAATAAAAAATTGTTTATATTCAAAGATACTTACCGTTACGCGTATTATAATGTAATATTAATTGCATTTTCTATAATGAATACAGCAGCGACGTAATAAATAAATTTTTTTCATAACTCTCCATTTATTCGTTTTATTTATTGATTTAATTGAACTTTAGAATAAAACCGCGTCCGCAGACATTGTCATAATCTATTTTATGATTGAATATAAAAATGTTTATTTTAAATAGAAAATTAATATTTTTAGAGTGCAGCAATTTCTTCGGGTAATACATCGATTACAATTTTGTTGCAAATGTCAATGAGCCTTAAATAAGCAAAATATGTTGTTTGAATTAAAAGCTAAAAATTAGTTTGACGTGTAACTGTTGAGGGTGGGGAAGAGACGTGTCATTACCCTGGCTTTAATTTGCAGGAATGTTTTTCCTTTCCGGGTGCTTGCAACTTTTAATTTTGGTTCTCGTATTTATAATGAAAATTTGATTTAAAATTATTTAAAAGTCATCAAAGCAATCAATTATTCAACACAGCGTGCAACAATGCACGAAAGTGGGACTTTTTTTTGTTGTTAAAATTTTTTGCCCGGAAAAATCAATACGAACAATGGCAGTAATCAGAGTGGTGCGATCAAGCGTGACACGAAGCACATAGCCACTTCTCGAAGGAAATGGTCCTATAATAAAATTTGGTCAAATGATTCTTAACGAAGTTTGTTTCGTCCGAGAATTTTATGGCGACTTAGTACGGGGAATGGTTCAAATTTCACATTCCGTCATGTTATTGTTCAATCACTCCTTTTCTTACCTTAACAACGATGGATACCCGAGACAAAATGCAAGACATTTCTATTATTTAATATGGCATAAATCCTGCTAAATATTTTCTCCCGGATAATCTCGAAGCAGTCCTGTCAGGGATAAAAAGTACAATAAGTAAACAACAGTTCGGGCCATTTATTTCATGTACTTTCCACGGCTAGAATGGAGGAATTTAATAATTGAATGTATGCTAAAAATATACGTAAAGCTGTAATATATTTGAGTGTTGTTTTTTTATTACTTCGTGATCATACAAAGCTATTTATTCGATTGTACGCAGCCAGGGGAGTATAGAACTCTAATGAGAGTTGACTGTATCTCGTTTGATGAAATCACAAGTTTAAGTGTGGGACGTAAAAGAGCGACTGTAATATCAAGCCATATCATCTATTTTCTACTATCCAATCAGTAGTTACATAGACATAATGGATCGTAGTTTCCTTCCGGTCAATCGTTTGCATGCTGCAATATAATTTGAATTCCCGCTTAGTTTGGTATCAATGGAGTGGGATAAAATCCGCCTCGCAACCCTAATTTTCATACCAAACCAGTGGAACGATTTGTCTGGATTTTGTTAGGGTACTTGACTTATAAGTAACGGGCATCGTCCCTAACTTTTGGGATAATTATCGTTCATGATAATTAGGTATGATTAATTAAACTGCACTAAGACAACAAGTATAACAACATAGTTAATTTTCATGATTACTATAAAATTTTAATACCATTTCATCAATTTTTAATCAAATTAACCGTAATACAGTTAATTCGACCAGAATTCTAGTTATCACGAAAATTAACAAGATGAATTTTTGCTCGGTATATTATAAAATGTTATAATTATGAACTCTCCGCGAGTTTACTTTAATCATATTTGAAATTAATCAGACGATGTTCGGGATTTTATTATAATATTTAAATAACGTACAAAAAAAAAACGATTCAATTGACAATCAACCGGTGTAAAATTATCTGATGAAAAGCCTTGCTGTAATGCTGGTAAACTTAACAACATTCAGTTTCGAAAAATAAATAAAGTCGATCGAGCTGTTCTGCGCACAGTACATGAATTTGCGTACACGTGATCTGTCATATTTTATAGGCAATACACTGCGAGCGTGGGAACAAATCAATAGACCAAGCTATGAAGATGATTAAAATTTAATCCTTTTCCGTTAAATTTTTATATGTATACATACAAACTCGACGGTTTTGAATGTATTTATAAAGAAAAGAAATGGATAAATTTGATAAATCAGTTTGACTTTTGGAGGTAGTTTTTAATTCTTGTGTCTTTTAATTAATTGCAATTGACCAGTAACATTTCTATCGACAGTTTGCATTAGAGTTAATAGACTTAATACAGTAATATTAATAATATTATTTGTAATAATGAATTTTTTGTATAATTTATAATAATAATGAATTATATATAAATTCTTATGACAAGAATTTATATAAAAACGCCAAAATGCTTTCTTTGCATTTACGAAAACTCAATTATCCAGCATCGTTTCATTTTCATTCATTTTACTTCTCTTATCCGAGGAGAATTTGTCCGAACGTTCAAACTCACCTGAGCGTTTTGACGTTTCAACGCTCCTTGACATTGGTATTTAGCTCTTGTAAGCGAGCACTATTTATTTTCCATAAACTCGAGTGGGCTTTTGTCACGTTTGTATTAGTACAATCTAGCAAAAAGGAAAAAAAACATAGAAAGGAAAGAAAAAAATAATCAAGAATTGTCAGAGTTTGTCCGATAATACTGTTCCCCTGAAAGATTCTGTTCTCTATCCTGATCGCGGTAAAACTGTTATCCCAACCGGATGACAGGGACTTTTCTAGTACTCGGCCGTCCGCTGCGCAACCAATTGGAAATAAGCACAATGTCCAGTGACAATCGCCACTGCTTTGTGGAATTACTTGCACCTATCCCAAATCAGTAACCGCGAAACAAATCAAATAAAGGACAATACTTTTATCATTTATTATATAACTTTTTTTCAATCATATTTCTTAAATGATTTATCGATGTTATATTACAACGATATTATTATTACACTTGTTAGGAAAAATTTCATCACTAAATAATAATTTATCATTCCACGAAAAAACCAATTGTTCTTTTAACGCATTATAGCGTTAAATCATGGAGACAAAATTCATTCTATCACTAGTCATTTTTGAGAAAAAGAATTCCCATTTCGATCTCCCTAATAATCGATGTAGCGATAAACTATTAAGCTAACGTTAACTTGCGTGGTGCATTCTTTGATTATTTAACGGCAACTTGAACATCCGCGCACATTTAAATATTTCCTCATTGACGTTACTTCAATTTGCTTCCTTCGAAATTCCATCAGTTTAGTTACTTTCTCCACCATGTTGATAAATTACAAGGCAATTCAATCACTCGCTTCTACGACACTGACAGATCATCTCTCAATTGTCGTTAAACATTTTCGTCTATAATTATACTGACGTATGCCTGCCTTAACACTAATGAACTCTAAATTCATCAGCCCTGCCAAACGTCATTTTCATCTCGAAACTTTATAATTCAATTAGCACTTTTTTGTTTATTAATTAACTTTCAACGTATTCGCGTACATTTGAGTCGAAATTTTACGTAGCTTGATTTAGGAAAGCATTAAAATGTTAAACTTTATAATGTTCAATTAAAAGGTAATAAGTGATTTAATATCTTTGAAAATTTGAACGAAAAATTGGGTTATGTTTTACTTGTGCCGGTAAACAGAGCTTAGTTTTCTCAAGTTTCAGTTCTGTAAAGTTCTATATGACTTCTTGATGATAGAAAAAATGTCGGAGGACGAAAAATTGGCACGTAACGTGCACGGGAGTTTGAATAAGGATTAGTGCAGCGTCACCAACTTTTTCATTCTATTTTGGCTCTAAACGTTGTCAAGTTGCTGGCTCGATATAACTACGACGTGTAATTCGGGGAGCGTGGCTTACATTATAATCCATATTTGCAGTGCTACTTGATCCGTCGAGTTCCACAATACTTTCCGCCGAGCGAAATGTTATTTAAAATAATCAGAATTGAAAATAGTTTAAAACTTTCAGCGATCGCGATGTAAAAGTTTTATTTCCACGAACACGTACATCTAAATTGTAAGTTTTGTGAAAATAAATTTATTCCAACTTACATATTTGCTTTTATACCACTGAAAGCTTTGATGTATAGCTGCTATACTGTCAAATGCACTTGAGTGACTCTAGAGAAAATGAAGTATATGAAGACGTAAATTACTTTTTGCTTTGAATACAATTTCAAGAATTGAATTTGTTAAAAAGTTAAACATAAATCAAATTTCGGCCGAATTGAATTAAACGAAAGGGCGCAGTGTCGAATTTCATGACCTTATCTGAAAAGAAAAAGTTTAAGTTTATTATTTCTTGACTTTTATCGAAGTATAACAAAGCAATTACTTTTTGCAAATAACAATTTTAATTGAACATTTTGAGACAATGTTTAACTTTATACTTTCAGCACAATGAAGATATTTATACATATTCTTTTTCTTTTCTTTTTAGTGTTCAGGAAAAATTTGACTTGTGGTTGAAGTCCAAATTTTTCGATTTCCATGAAAAAAGCAGATTGATCAGTTGTTTTAATAAATTAACAAATTTGAGTTTTAATATTAAATTTTAATATATTTCACACTTGTTTTTTTGTGCGCCAACGAATTCTCGGTTTTGATTATTTATTAATTTACTTCATTTCACTTTTTACGTTCCACAGTTTGCACTTTACTTCATTTACTTTACTTACAAGATACTAATTTAAACTTCACTTCAACTTTATAAATTATGTATCATAAAATTTTTTAATACTGAGAGAATGAACTAAAATTGAAATCCCAAAAGTATTTTATTACACATATAAAATTTGTCAGCAATTATCCAGAAGTAATTAAAAAACACTGGAATAAAAATAAATTATATTACTTTCTTTTGTTTATTTAACGTAAACAAACGTTATTGCAATCATTTCAATAATTTACTTTTTATACAATTATTTAAAAGAATGTTTTAAATTTAAACATTTATATGCAACTTACGTTAAATATCAGAGAACTTTCTTTTTTAATTTTTGCATTTAAAATTACCATACATTACAAAAGTATTTAAATTTTCCAATAATAATTTATACCCTCATACTTTGCGTTTAAGCTCGTTGATGCAACATAAAAGCAATTTATACAAAATGTTACGTAAACATTTGAACTGTAAATGGTAAGCGATTGTTATTATTTTCACAACGTACAAATTACATTCAATATTTATTATTTTAGTAGTTTCACCATAATAAAACTGAACTTTTAAAGCACCTGATATATTTTGCTCTTGACACAAGTTCTGTCCAATTGAAACACACTGTGTATGTATTTAAAACTAACCTTGTATGCTGAAATAAGAACCAGTTTACCGAGGAAGTTTTTCAAACAAACAGTCATTCACATGCAGTAAAAAATTTTAAATTTGGATGAGAGAAATTTTGTAAGCACTTTATACTTGTTTTAAGATACATTTAAGTGACGCGCAGAGTTCATGAAAGGGAAGAAGAAAAACTGTGCTTCTTAGTAAGCGAACGTACGTTGACAATTAAACAAACATCAACACCGAACTCGCGAAAAACATGACAAAAATAAGAATTGGCCAAGCTTGCGAAATCGTTGAGTATCAAAAGATTTGCCCTTAATGTTATGGAATCAAATAAAGTTGCACGCAACGATATTACGTGGAATTTAAGTTGCCGGGATAATGGCGTTCGAATCAGATGTTAACTCCCTTTATAAAAATGTAAAAGAGTATCGAAATGTAAAAATTCGTTGGCACATGAAATGTATTGTGCTTAGAAATACATCGACGTTAGTCGTTTGTGACAAAGCACGTAGGTATTTATTGTATAATGCACAAACACAGTGACAAGAATGTGAGTACATAAAGCTTGTTGTGATCGACTTTAAAAATCGAATTTTCGTTGCTTTTGATACGTGGGTCAAACCAATGGAACGAAGTTTTCTATTCAATGCAAGTTCATACAAAGCCCCCCGTTACAAAGTCTACACTGATACACCAATCCAAACTCAGCGCTGATCTCAAAACTCTTGAAACCAATTTAATTCACCTTCCCCGGCCTCGCGTATGGGCTTATCCTTAATTTAAACGACACAAATAAATACCGTAAATTCGGAGCGTTCGTTTGCCTCGGTTAATTCGATTGGCACGAATTTGCCGAGTTTTACATTTGATGCATGATTTGCGCGCGGCGCGCTTCTGGGCGAATGAAATCAATGTACCGAAATAATTGTGTTAATTTAAACGTATCAATGAAACAAATTGTTACGCCAAGCTCCCCGGCGCTTACCAGAAGCCGAATTGCGCGCGC
Organism: Leptoteleia sp. ZL-2020; assembly: GCA_022817305.1. Lineage (NCBI taxonomy): Eukaryota > Metazoa > Arthropoda > Insecta > Hymenoptera > Scelionidae > Leptoteleia > Leptoteleia sp. ZL-2020. Next base: position 14,675 of record JABFPN010002299.1, read on the forward strand.
GAATTCGAAGCTCAATTTCGAAGCCCTTCTAATTTATTATATTGCAATCTTCGGCGCGCCTATTTATGACGTGCCAAACTAAATTCTACTTCATTTGCGTCGTTACGGCATTAAACAGATATAAATTAAATGATTTAACATGAAAATCCACACGTGAAACATTAATCTTTCCTACGTTACGTGTATATAAAATGCCTCATGCAGAAACGAAACAATTCAAATCGTTGAAGTGACCCAGACAAGGATGTTCAATTGAGAAAAATTGGAGACGTGACTCAGACAAATATTGAGAAAAAGGACATCTGTTCAATTGAGAAGATGTATTAAACAGATGTATTATATATGTTATAATTCAATATGTGTCCACAATACGCGCTGTAATTTTTGCAATATACATTTGACGTTTATATATTTGCATTTTTAAAGCGCTGTTGATTTTCCAACGACGCGCTTGCTTGGAATATTTCACGTGAATTCCAAATAACTGAATTTACCAATTTTATTTAAGTCGTGCCAAGAAGTTGCGCAGCACCAACGAAACATGCTTTGTGAAAATTTTCGCCTACGATAACTCAGTATTTTGTTGCCGCGAGATACTTAAAACAAATTTGTATGATTAAGCAGCGACGGAGAAATAATCTTCTCAGGCTGGGTCCTACACATTGTACTGTTAGAAAAGGTAATGGTACATTGCAATTCGACGCCACTCAAGGTTGAAAACAACTTTGCCAATTTTGAACAGACAGGAATTGCCATCTGATCTGGACGTAGCAATCAGTGTCTCTTTGATTCACATTGTATTAACAGTTACTTCCTCTTTTTCATCGGCTTAATAATTACAAACTGAAAGAATTTTATTAGTATTCTCGATTATATTTTATAAAAACTCTGGTATATGTCTGTATTTGTTGCATTTCTTAATATGATGAATAGTTTAGAAAATATAATTGTAAAAAAAATGTGTTTAAGGAATAGAACTCGTTACTTCACAGTCATCAGGCGTATGTTTTGCCACTAATCTACGCCGCCGTTTAAAAATATAGGTCTCACTTCGCGAACATGCGTGACTGGACAAAATCATGCCACGCCCCTTCTCACACGTCAAATCCTAGAGTTTGATAAATACCAATATTTTTCAGGCGGCGGCGTGTAGAATAGTGGTAAAGTGCACTGGCGGTCGTGATATTTCTTGATAATATTATTTTTTGTTTCTAAATTATGTGTTTGTATTTTATACATTTTACTATGTCATATTATAAGAGGTAATACAAATGGCCACATATTCCTATGTTATAATAAAATTTGATAACAGTTAGTAATAAATTTCTCTTTTCTTCCCATGTTATATGTAGGAGTCGCCGTTTATATTAATTGTAAGCGCATTTTATTTGGAATCGACTTGTCAAAACTTTCGTTCATCGAACGGTGTAAACGCCACTTTATTTTTCAACCAAGAATTTTCTTTGATTGCCTTTTATCGTAGATTCAAATGGAATATATTAAATACAAATTGCGTAAACGCATGCGAGTTCTATCAAATGGAAGTTTCCCGCTCGCTAATGTTAATAAGAAATTTTACCGCGCGCTTTTTCATCCGCGATTTGATTAATTTTTTTTTTTTCGAAACAAACCGCTCCAAAAAGCTGGCCGGGCCGTGTTAATAAATTTTGATGCTTCATTTGCATTTCATGGAAAAATGCTCGTATTTCCTCGCGCTTAAGATGCTCTTTATCTCATGTAATCTGGATTTTATCTTCATCTGGATTCTGTTGTTTGCCAGAATGTAGCAGAAATATTACACGCCTTTCATAAATTTAACATTACTTCGTGTGAAGTGTAATATTTTTCCGCGAACTTTTCGCGAATTTGTCGTGTGCTTCTCTTTATTTCTCGGATAAATAAAGCCACTCCTTGGACAAGTTTTACGGACAAACTGTTTTCATCGCGATCGTTATAACGTATTACGCTTAATGTAAAAATTACTTTACGTGGGCTGATAATTTAATAATTTTAATACGGACATAAACCGGCGTTCTAACTGTCTGAAACGGCTCGGCGGATTAGTTCATATCGGCCGCAGTTATTGGATCTTTTTATGGCCTTGCGTTACTTTCTTTATGCGATCAGATATCATATAAGTGTAACAATAAATTGAATAATAAGACGATTTAGAATTATGTACTGTGCATTTTGATAACGCCGAATAAAGTTTTCTTACGCCAAATTCACGGCCCGAGGCGGGTGTCTTTTACTTCTTCGTGCTCGTAAAATGATTGCTTTCAAAGAAAAAGGGGATATCCTTGGCTGATGAAAAAAGCTGCCTTGATACTTGACGGAAATTTTTGATTCCCGAAACAAGAACGGAGAACACTTTCGTAGAACTTTGTCGAGTCAATAATGTTTCGCATTTTTGCATTATTTTATGCCCGCGAACACAACCTGAAAACTAATGTCCGAACTTGGTTACGGTGGATGTTCAAACTTTACAATGTGAAAATTTAAAGTTCACCTATTCAAAATACCACTATACTCATTAAAAGTCTTTAGGCATAATCTATATTCGCTCGCAAACGAAAACCATTTAGGGGGTAGCAATTAAAAGATTAATTTTAATTTCCATGGAGAAATTTGTAAATTTTACGCGTAAAAATTCTTTGCGAAACCTCATTATTCGACAGCTAAACAGTTAATTGGCAAGGACATAAATAAGTAATAAGTAAATAAGAAAAGGTATTACAAATCATCCAATTGCAGTTGATGCAATTTACTGCCGAGCGTAGATGTACACTTGAAGAAAGTATCGCCGACGCGAGGGTGGGTCGCGGCACTAAAAATCCAGAAAACGTTAATAACGACGTCTGTCCGTAAAAGTTATGACCATCAGAAACTGAAAAGTGGATGTAACGGACACTGCTAAGGCATGGATAAAGTAAGGATGTAATATAGTTATCTCTTCCCCGGTTATACCCGCGATGATCTTCCGGGGCATAAAATTGGATTGTCTACTCTCATACACCTCACTTTTTCTGCGAATGAATTCGATTTGTCGCAACGACTAAGTCACTTGTGTTAATTAATATTGACATATCTTCCATCCGTCGCCTCGTCTAATAAGATATATACAAGCGAGCTTGTTATCCCGCCGTGAGTCCGTAAAAGAAAATTGCTTCAACTGAGAGATATTCACGAGATAAGAAAGAATCCACACTGGACGCTTCGTTACAAATTATAATTCATCGGCAGGCTTCGAGTTGTGCAATTAAATTCACGGTTAATCAAAATTCAATCAAGCGAATTTGAACTCCTTATTAAGACGTCCCCAGTCCCCCTCCCCCCCCCCACCCCTCCGTGCCGGCTGCATCGATTTTAACGGATTGTAAGGCAAACTTCTCTTCCGTTCCTTTCTGTCGGACTTATGAATTTTCATTCATCCGGAGTGTGTACTTTTGAGGATATTAAGAAATTTCGAATGGACACAGTTGTGTATTATTAAATTCCGCGTCACGGCTTGTCAATAAACATGACGGCATTGATGAAGGTTTGATTAAGAATTAAACCAAGTTAATCTTTTCCAGGTCAGATGTAACATAATTACATTCGCCATCAATCTTTGCGCAACAACGTTGATGGAATGTTAATTTATTTTCCCATTTCACGGTAATGCATTTTAGTGCTGCGACGGGGAATAATTTTTATAATGCCTAAAGGGCGCTGAAGGGGACCCGGCAATTATTGTTTGTCAAACTGTTAAAACAGTACGCGCGTGCTATATATATATATATGTACTTCGAGTATGTGGGTCGCACGTTTCAAAGGTATCAGTGAATCTTGGTATCAGATTGACGCCACTAATAGAAGTTTGAAAGTATGAAAACATGATACCGCGTTTACGATGTACGCACTTTCGTTTCACTTCAGAAACATTCGATGAAGCAAACGTTAGAAGAAAAACGAAACAGAAATCAATAGCTCCGCCAACAAGTTGAAATTCTAAGGGATGAAAGAAGGCGCGAGACCTTTTTTTTTCTTTCTTTCTTTGCCATCAATACGTTTTATGGTTTAATGTCAAAATCATTGATGATTTATTTGAGATGAAATTTGAAAGGAGTAAAAAAAAGTTTTATGATCCAGCCTTTATTTCGTTATAAGAATTGAATTAATTCGTAATTTAAAATTTTATTATTGGATCATTTTAAAGTAAGCTGTGCCATTAAAGACACAGGCACCTACACATTTATGACCATTATTGTGGTAGACGTTGCACGTAAGCTTAGTCGTCGCGTGATGAACCCCATCCCATTAGTCAGAATATTAGCACCCTCGAAAAATCTACAACCTAGAAGAACTCGTTGAGTAATATTCATTCATAAATATTAAATGTACCAAAGTTCAAAAAGCGACATAATTGAAATTCGATCGGGATGCTTCCATCCTCGTACTTCTTTTTCATTCAGTCAAAAGGAATCGAAGGTTCTTCGGCAACTTGTTCGAACGAACGGTTGAGCCTTAAATTGAAAACAATAAAGCTTGATGGTAACGCAAGAAACTACGACGGTTTAACACTTGACACCTGGGCAAAGAAACGGAAACTCTTTGAAGATAGTTCGGATAGCACAACGAGCGAACTGACTGGCCTGCTATAAGAGATTGACAAACAAAGTGATGGGACGAATCGCAGAGTTCCTTTATACCTTCGTTAGGATTTGAAACCCCGGGCGAGATAACGCGGCAACGCCGAGCGAGCTTTAGTCCTTGATAGTGAATGTTCATGCGAGATTCTATCGGGAGCTTCTACGGATTTAAGCTTAATTGGACACAGGCCGGTGTGTTTCCCAAGCGAGCGTCGGTTCGATCAAACGCCCCGTACTTCTTACCAACAATCTGCCGCGCATTATGATCGATGGGCGGCCGTTGATTTCATGAATTAGGCAACAGATTGTACCGCAATGATGGAGCGCGCGCAAGCCCCGCGGCCAACGGGCGCGGATTTCTGTCAATAATTGAACTCCAATCTCGCGTCGCGATTATTAACTTGGCCGCCGCGATCGGTCACACGCGGGGATTATCACGACGCAGGCGGGTGAAAAGGACTTCGGAAAGTTTCCTTGATTAATCGTTCCCCGGCAGCAAAAAGGAGGGCCGAGGCTTTTATTAACACAACTCGCGGGCGATTTTATTTTTATACAGCCGTAAAGTTTCGACACCGTTTACGGCGCCGGCAACTACCAATCCGCGCTATTAAAGGATTTATCGTTTGCGTGAATGTTGTTGCGTCCCGGCACGCATAATATCTATTCCGTCAACCAGTTGGAAATTTAAATTTTCGACGCGGCGCGCGGGCTTAATTGAAAAATGGCGCGCGCTGCTTAAACCGCGACGTATTGAGCCGAACGTGCGGAAGCAATTAAAAGGATAATTCAATCGCGATCTGCGAGGTAGCAAAATAATTGTCAAACAAGTGTAACGAATATTGCGATCAAAATGTTTGCGGGTCCGACAGTTTCGTTGTTGCGAACTTAAGGTTTATAGATGTTTACGAACAGTATTAACGCGAGCAAGTAACGTATTGTGTTTCCCCTAGTATGTTAGTCGGCGCGTGCAATTTTGCAATGTTTGACAAATAATGCCGTTGTTGAGGATTTAATTTATTCGATTCGAATAAGCGATTGAGCTTTTTAATTTCCTTTTCTCTCTCTCTCTCTCTCCCTCTATTTATTTTTCCTCTTTCACGGCAGGTATGTTAATTTGTAGGAAACGCTTTTCCTAGGGCGCAAAGAAATGGTAATGAAATAATCGATTAACAACTTCAAACTACTTCCTTGTAATGACTTACAGGGAGTTAATTGACGTTTTAAGCAGATTTCCGAAGAAATAATAATATTGATTGCAGTCATTAATTTGCGCGATATAAACGATTTTGAAATTGAAATCGGTCGTTGTTTCTCGGCGAGGCAGAGAGCGGAGGCGCACCATTTTCATTTCAACGCTCCAATTGATTTCCTCCAATGTTTTTGCAACTTTGAATACATAATTTTTGCGGGCAAATGTTTAACGTCGAACAGCGCTCGCGGATCGATAAGTCGTTTGTGTGCGAGCCGAATTAAGTAATGGAAGAATCTCGTATTGTTTATCACCTTCTTTCTCGTACCTTCCTTACATTCGTAATACAAAGTATCGCGTCATTTTTAAGCGCAATGTATATCTCCCGGATATTTGTTTCCGGCCGCTCAACCCTTGAAAGCGGTTAATGTAATTTTCATAAGATTAGGGGCGACGTCCTAGCTCAGATCAAGGGTACCATAGATCAATGTCAATGTCCTCACTTCAGACGACAAATCTTTCCCAGCTCACACTCCTCCATGCGGAATGCACCGGAGAAACTAGCGGTATTTGTTGATCAACTTTGCCTTTAATAATAAATGTATACATAAGAAGTTTCGGGGGAAGCAGCGTCTATGTATGAGATAATAAATTACAATACGTTTTGTCGTAAATTTAAACGCTCGATAAAGGGATAATTTAATTTATTCGCAAATGGAATTGATAATTAATTATTACTCTTTAATGGGAGAATGATTTTTGAATTTTAATTGGCAAATATTTTTATTAAAAATTTGTATTTACATTTGGTAATTAAATCACGGCTTAATTAATGGCGAATATTGGAACTGTGTTTGCTTATAACTCAGATTATGAATCATAACAATAAATTTACAAATTTCTCATTTAAAATTACAAATTTCAAATATTAGCGAACAATTTACAAATTACAATCAAATGCAGAATTAATTAATTAGGAAGTTAAAGTCGGAAGTGTTTTGTTAATTTGTAAGTTTTACATTAGCATGTAATATTTCGATTTAATTTTTGTTTTATTTCCAAGTTTAATAATTATATGTTCATTATTAATAGTTAAAATAAGTAAGAAGTGATTGATGCACGAGCTAAGTACAATGGACGATGGAAAAATTTGTGATAAACAGTTTTTGTTTTACTTTTATCGCTATTCATATACTGAGATCATATAACTGACGCATATTCTAATATCAGCCGACCGAGTGTATAATATAGTATTTAATGGATATTGTAACTCTAAAATTCTATAGATATTCGATTAATAAAATTCCATCAGCTATAAACCCTGGACATTATTTGTAATATTTCAAGTGAGAATTTCAGAATAAATTTTATCATTATGTTCACACACTCACAAAAAAAATTTAACTTAATTCGTAACTTTTTGTAATATTTAATCTGTGTTTGTCTGTACCAGATAATAACTTTTATTACTGTATGAAATTACAATAAAGTGTATTTGTTACAATTTTTATTATTATTTATAACAATTATTCTGATATTCACTTGAATGCAAGGAGTATTACACTGAGAAAAATTGTTACGAACAATTACTATAATTCACAGCAAACGAACCTTATCGAGCTGATTTATATATATCTTCTTATAACTGTGGGAAGTAATCTGAAAAATAATCTCACTATTCTTTTTGTCCTAAACTGTGGTAAAATTGGTATAAATCAGCATGACAAGGTACGTTTGCTATATTAATTTTTCCAACGAAAATTGTCTTAGTGTACATAATTTATCGTTTCTTAATTCAATGAATCTATAACATCGAAATTAATATTTCATACCGCTAAACAGATTTTGATAGTTTACTGTGACAGTACTGCAATTGCGAAAAGCATGTGTACGACACGAAGAAACTTCTGCAAAGAGCTGTAGAAATTACGATGATTTTCCTTTACAATATAACGCGTGTCGTGACAAGTTCTACAAGAATGTTTACCTGTTATACAGATACACTCACGATGATTATGTGAAATGCGCATATACGTAAACGTGCCGTCATGGTAATTTTGAAAGTATTATTTTCTCAGTGTGGAACCGAGATGCGATTCTTGAGGATCTCATGATGTTATGGAATAAAAGTCGGATAACGATCCACGCTGTTGTGGCGCTTAGTTCAGCCATTTGTATGCACTCGGAGATATTTGAAATACCACAATGATAAAGAGTCGACATATTAATAGATATAATATGACGTTTAATAGATTGTGATCGTTCATTAAAAACCTTATTATAAGTGACATGATTTATTTTCAATCGCGATTTTTTAAACAAATATAATACTCTCGGACAATATTGGCAACGAACTTATTACATTCTGTTAACTACACTCACAAAACTGTCTATTTAAGTGTAATAGAATCTTCTTATATTAAATAGGGATTCCATTCAATATATGGACAAAACTAAATTCTATTTATAATAAGAATACATTATTCTTACAAAGCATATATTTATATTAAGAATAATTTCTATTTAT